>CAIGRF010366945.1:0-13621 GCA_903798235.1 Fraxinus ornus | reverse complement strand
TTGCTTTTCATATGATAGATCCAGGAATATCTGGTGTGATCATCAATGAAGATTATGTAATACCTAAAACCTGAAGTGGATTGAATGGGTGCAGGCCCCCACACATCTGTGTGAATGAGTTCAAGTGGAGTTGAGGATCGAGAGTTCGAAAGGCAAGGAATGAGATTTTCCAAGCTGACAGGCATCACAGAAATGACTTATTTCATTAAAATTGAACTTTTCATTACATGAGTTGAGAACTTGTGACATTACAGAACTTGATGGATGTCCAAGTCTCATATGCCATAGTTTTAATTGAGACTCATTTTTGGTGATTGCCTCAGACACTCTTGACTTAGCAGTAAAAACTAAGGAGTTTAGTTTATTTTGGGTAAAAGATTCTTAACAGTAGGACTTTTCAATTTAACTTGGAGGTTGAAATTGATATAGTCCATCCTTAAGCTTCCCTTCCAGCAGCACCTTTTTCTACATTTTGTCCTTAACAACACAAAAACCAGAGTGAAACTCCATGAATACATCATTATCAGCAATTAATTTTGATACACTTATCAAGTTTTTCTTGATTTCATGTACAAACATAACATTTTTTAGAGCCAATGACTTGTTACTTTGTGTGCTCAAGTGATTCGTGCCAATGTGAGAAATATGAAGCTTATTACCATTTCCAACAGTGAGACTCTCCTTACCACCAAACTCACGTGACTCCAACAGATTTCTTTTGTCACTAGTTACATGATGACTTGCTCCAGAGTCTGCAAACCAAGCAGGGTCTGCAACAGTGTTTGGTGAGGCAATAAGGGCTGCTGGTCCTGATGAATTATTCTGATAGTGCATCTTAGGTTTGGAACCCATGTATCTATCATCATAGCTATTGAAGCATTTATCAGCAAGATGGTTGCTCATTCCATAGATTTGACAGAGTCCCTTGCTGCCAGTTGGTCTTACTCATCTTCCCTTATTTCTACCACATCTGTTGTTGTAGCTTCTTATTTCAGGTTGACTGATGATTGGTTCAAGTTAATTGAGGTAAGACTATTTTTCACAACATTCAGATGTTCAATTCTACTTTCATAGGTCATAAGTACTGATTGTAGTTAATGCCAAGAGATGGATTCTCTACTATTAATTTGAACTACAATAGGAGTGTAGTCCTCATCTAAGCCAGCCAACACTTGGGTTACAAGATCACCATGAGAAGTGGCTTTTCCAACAATATCCAGATTGTCTGCTAGCTGTTTTATGTTGTTGAGATATTAATCAATTGTCATGGAACCTTTGAAGCTCACTGACAAGGAAGGTTATTCTTGATTTGTTCATGACTCCGAAGCTTTGCTGGACTGCATTCCAGAGTTCACAGGAGCTTGATGACCCCATTACTCTCATGGCTATTTCTGGCGTTATTGAGGAGTATAACCAGCCTATCAGTAGCCGGTCAGTGGACATCCACTTTGTATAATATAAGTTGGGAATCATTTCCATGGTAGTGCCAGTAGAACCAGTGGTTTGAGTAGCTAGAAACTCAGCTAGACAGATTTTTGCTCCAGTAATGAAACCTTCTAGGTTGTGCCATCTAATGATTGGTATAACCATGTTTTTCCAGAGAAGGAAGTTATTCCTGTCCAACTTCACCGGAGCAACTTGAGAAAGATTGATCCCAAATGAAGCTTGTTGATTACCTCCCACCATTGAAGGTATCAGAGTACTTGAAGTGGGTTGAGCTGATTGGGTATTATCATTAGATTCGGTGTTAGCCATTGTGGCTCTGATACCAAGTTAAAATTGAAGATAAACTTAAATGAACAATGAAGATGGTAAACCAGTGGTTTTCAATGATTATATTTCAATGAGCAATGTATAATATGTATACAGATTTTGGAGTGGAGAGCAAGCCAAAAGAAAAACGATTACACGTGAAAAGGAATAAAAAATGATCACAACAGTCTGTGGTCCCAAAACAGCACACTTACCAGATTTACAAGTGCTCAATACAGTGAGCAAGTCAATCCGGTAAGTATGCGCAAATACGGTAACTTCACTGAATCCGATAAGTATCATCACATATATATACATTTCAACACTCTGTGGTATTCATCTGTGTGTACAGCTTAATCATCAAGAACATGTCCTACTTAAAAAATAATAATAATAATAAATAAATAAATAAAAATTGAATTCAACCTTATGTTTTTATCAGATTAATTAATGGTTGCACTTAATATTTAGATTCAGTTAAATAATCAAGATTATATGTCGAGTACGATTTAAGTTATGAAAATATGTCGAGTACCATTGAAATGCAATTGCTACAAAATGGAGCACTGACAACTGCTGCATTCGTGCAGGGCTAGGCGAGTCAATAACCTCTTCTTACAAGCCGAGATGGAAAGCCCGCAAGTTAGCTCGATTGGCTTACTTGGTCGGTTTGCACAAGAATATCAATGTTTCGCTCACCTAATTGTTGGAGGAGAACCCCAAATCCATCCTTCATTTAAATCTCTAATTATAATGAGAATAGCAATACATGGTGAACAGCAAAGAAAATGTTAAAAATCGAATCTCAAAAAGGAATCAATTACAGAATTTAGCGGGTTTGGTACACATTATTTTCAAAAGAATGCATTTTTTTGGTTGATGTGATAGGGAATATGTGGTTGAAAAAGAATGAAAAGTTATTGATGTGATGAAAAATATTATTTTATTAAAGAATGTGTGGTTGAAAATGAGTAAAAGAATGAGAATGAAGAAAAAAAATGTGTCATAAACAAGGGCTTAATTGAACTGACGAGCCTAAGAGGACTCAATTACAGAATTGAAAAACTATTGATATTAATAAATCAAGAAAATGAAAAAAAAAAAAAAATCTTTTTTACATTTAAACATTTTTAACGGCGTGTTGGACCAAGGAGCTTTGACCTTATCTTTTTCCATATTAATATACGTGAATAGAGTGCATGGTTTGCTGAATCTTCGACACAAAAAATCCCCCAATCAGCTGCCTCAAAATTATTTCCATAATTAAACTTTTCAATAGATTTTGATTGAATACTTACCAAATTGTTTTTTCGATATTAAAAATATTTGACATATTTTCCTTTTCTAATTTGGCTCTTTCATAAGGAAACTTCTCGATTAATATTTGACCACCTAATCGAACTCCTAGTACAAAGAACCCTAAATTTCTTCAATCAAGAACATGGCAGAAGTACCTCGTGTTGGTTCCAGATATCAACCCACAGACTCAGAACTACTACAGTGTCTGCTATGCAAAGCACATGGAAAGCCGTTTCCGGCCGTTGATATTGCAAGGGAATGTGATATTTACAGCGGTGTTGAACCTGTGGAATTATTCCGAGAAACAGACAACAATGTCCTGTATTTCTTCACCAAGTTGAAGAAAAAGAAGAAGAATAAGGGTCATGCAGGGAAGGGTACATGGAAAGGTGTAACTAAAATAGAAGTTTATAGTGTTAATGGAAAGTGCAGAGGATACAAGAAAAGTTTTGTGTATGAGACGGTGGAAAATGGTAAAATCGGATACAATATGGATGAGTACAGCTTGGATTCCTCCTCTTTACTTCATGCAAAAGTAAGTTGGATTAATTTTATAATGTTTTTTTTTCATGAGTTTTCTAATTTAATTTTCTGTTAATTCGAGGATTTCTCGGTTGATAATCCTGTTAATTTGTTATAAACGTAGATAGAATAGATATTATAACCGGCCTGATCTTTTTGTTCTTCGTCTGGTAATTTTGATTTTTTTTATTTTTTTGCGCTCAATATGGTTATCATTATCAGACTGTAACTTTGAAGGGATTGATTATATCTAATCTGAATTGAATCCAATAGGGCTGAGTAATTACGTGAGAATGATTGTAATAAGCCCACGTTAATGTTGCATGCATTGTTGAAGCTTGGTTTGTATTGCTGAGATTTTAACTTTTGTTTTGCTGCAAAAAGAACTGGACATTGATTATAATGATGTCATTTTGTATTATTACTGATAGTATTTCTTGTTCGGTAATCTGATGATCAAAATTCTTGAGACGGCATAATTAAGTACGTCGATGAGAGAACAAAATAAAAGGGTTAGAAAATTCGAGATTTTAATTTTTCTTGTTTGATCGAATATGAATTCAAGAAACTGGACGAAGTAGAGGAATTTTCTTGTTTAGTGCCAGCCTATCTATATTGACAATCGTACTAATCAATCTCTTATGTACAAGAAGTTTTATCCTTTAATTTTTCTTGTTTGATCGAATATGAATTCAAGAAACTGGACGAAGTAAAGGAATTTTCTTGTTTAGTGCCAGCCTATCTATCTTGACAATCGTACTAATCAATCTCTCTTGTTTACTGAGTGCAGTTCAAGGACAACGTCCTCTGCCGAATCAAGCAAATATATGAGAAACCTGGGAAAAATCGCAATGTAGAGGACTTGAATGAAGAAATTCGTGATATCCAGAAGCACACTTTCCCCAGGCCGCCTCGTGCGGGAGGAACAGATTCATCGCTCTCAATCTTGGCGCCTGCATTTACTGATCAACAAGTAGAAGTTGTACTTGGATTACCGGCTCAGATTTCACAACAAAAGCTGCCGAAATTCCAGCAGACAAGTACTGATGAATACTTGCTGCAAAACATGGACTGTGATGTCTCAAATTACGCTGAGTTTGCTGAAATTTTTGCACGGGATTTGATGACACAAAACCCACAAGAACTGAAGGATGAAGAAGTCTTGCAGCCTAATCCATGGGCTGTTCAAATGGTGGGCTGGCTTTATCAGTAGCTATATATAATTTTTAGCTGTAATTTTGAGTCTTTTACAAGTTTTAGAAAAGCCATAGTTTTGAACAATGTACGTAAGTTCAAGTTTTGGTCAGTATATATACATAAGTTTCAACCTACAGAATTAAATCCATATGTAACCCTCATATCTACAATAGGCTTAAGCTCATGTATCATCATTCCCTATTGAACTTCTTTACTAGTTTTAAATTGTTTTTATCAAAGTTGTTATTTTGTCATTTTTCAATTTGTAAATTTAATTGAAGAATTCAGGAGGGAACATGTTTGGCTGAGCTGGGGATTCAACATGTCTACATATTTGAAAATTATTTAATTTGAAACCAATCTCTTTAATGTCAAAATAAATAAACTGCTTATTTTGAACTTTATCCGATACAAAATACCATTTACCGATGTTTTGAGTAATTATGCCAATGATCACTGAAGTTTTTTTCATATGATATTAGTCACTCAAATTTCTAACGATTACATTATGTCACTTAGTCAAAAACATTAATATTAAATTCTACGTGGTGTCATTAAGTGCCAACATGTCACAAAATAACATTATTTATTAAGCCCTGGATTTTTAGTAGATTTTTATAAAAATTATGTCTCATAAAATGTGTGGTTAAAATTATTTTTTGACTTTAACTTGAGATTAAAATCAGAATTTATGGTGTGTTTGAGCCATATGTTTTTTGAAGAATGTATTCTGAAACAGTAGATTGAAGAATGTGTGGTTGAAGATGAATATGAGAATGAAAATGAAAATTTTAATGTATACCAAATATGGACTTAATTTATACCAGGTTAGCAAAAATTGTTGTTACAACAATGTAGAATTACCATACATTTAATTGCCCAAAAAATCTAATCAAAACTAAGGCAATGTTACATTTTAGAACAATGTTATTTATTATTATGACGTTAAAAACATCGGTGATATCGCAGTCTAAATAATGAGATTGAGCAATTCAAATTTTATGAAACAGAGAGGAAGGAGAGAGAGAGAGAGAGAGAAATGTGAGGGATAATTGATTACCACATTACCAATATTCCATTATTATGATGATGATTTAACGTTAACGTTTTTAATCGAATGGCCTTTATTATAATAGTTAGAAACGTAAGTGACTATTATTATAAAAAAAAAAAAAAAATTTAAGTAACTATTGACGTAAATACTAAAAACTTAGTGACCATTGACATAATTAATTGATCTCTGTTTGTTGTTATTTTAAATTTTGAAAAAAAAAATATGTCAAATATAACGATTGATTTTAATTATATATTTCATAAGATTCACAATTTTTATCAATTTCAACTATATATTTCATCAGATTTTATCAATGTAAAAATTTAAAATTTAGCTACACCAAACATGGCACATTTCTTTAGGTTAAGCCCAACATGAATTATATGAATGTGCACAGTAGTAATAAGTGGAAATTATACAAACACCTACTTTTGTTTACAGTATTGAAATATTACCCCAATTTTCTTCTTAATGATAATGACCTATTTTAATCAAATCTATAATACAATTACCCTGTAATTTAGTTAAAATCCAAATTGAAGCCCCTAAATTCCTCCAACATTTCACACATTATTCAAATAACAAAAAAATCGTAAATATTCCCTTCTTACGAATCTCAACCTTACCACCATCAAAATTCACTTAACCGATCACGTGCATTTTCAAAACTTAATAATTTGCAGTAATATCGTTTATTTAAATTTTGAATTCTTGATTTACAACTAGTTATTTGCTATTAAGATAGATAACTATAACCTAGAAATTCAAATATCACCGAGAACACGACAATTAGTTGTCAAATAAAACTTTTTTAAGTATCAAATTACAAAAAGTACTTTGAGATTCAGATTAAAGGTCTACCGTGAGATAAAATACATTCCTGATATTGGTTCCCATGATACATCCACCTAATCATTTTCTATGCTCCAGGAAGTTGTTCCACCTTATCTAGGACTCGGGAGGAATGCTGGTTCTCAACGCGGACGAGTAGTAATGTGACTCAAGCTCCTTAAGGCTAGCGACTGCCTCTTCTCCAATGCTCGCCAATTTGCTGTTCGTTTTTTCTGCGAGCTTATTGAACTCTTCCGTTCTCTGGTCTACATGGTCGTTAAGAGACGCAAAACCCGAGAAAATTGCAGTCTGCTTCAACTCGGACACCAATTTAAGCAGCGAGTCAGCTGCTTGAACCTGTTTATACTTTCAATTAGCCAAATGAACAGGGGAGAGTGAAGGATTAAATAACTATAAAACATACAAGCATGAAATATGATATAGTTGTTTTGATTCAAAAGCACCAAAGAACTCAAAAAGATTTGGCTCCTAGTTTTTGGGTCAATAATGTAGAAGATACACGGGCATGTCCACGATTTTTCATATGACTAAATACTTTTTGAGATATTTGCAGATGAATCTTCGCTGTGTGCATATTTATGTATGAATTTACTAAAAATCAGAATAAGCTTTAACCATTCTGGCAGCACGCATCTCCATCATGAAAGCTTCCTGAGAATTTCGTACGGGTGGATCATTAACCTGAAATATATTCAGCTTTATTAAACTGATGCATTTTGAAAAATGATTCATCGTCAGGAAGTTGAATATTTCTTTACTTGAGAACCCAGCAAGAACAAAACCGAATTTCATAAATAGAGAAACCTGAATGGTCTCTTCTTTGCACAGATAAAAAATAATAAAAATAACTGAACAATCATGTTAAGAATCCAAATAGTTACAAACAGGAATTTGAACGTTTATTGAAAGAGCCAGATCATCAACTAGGATGTCTTCTACTGTGCTTAGCATAATGGCAGCAGCCCAAAAATCAGTTGTTCACTGGTCGCAGAAAAGAGAATTACACGCAATATGCTCATACAAAACAAAATACACCTGAAACATAGAAATATTATATAAGGCAGTCAAGAACAGCAACACTTCAATTTAGTACCAGTGCCATTTACTAGCTTCACTTATTTGCTTATAGCTCAGGCAAAAGCATATGCCCAACTGATTCAATTACATTATCATAAAATCTGAAGGACCAGTTCCTGCACAAGGTTCAAGATGCATGATCTGTTTATGACACGGTTCTATACAGGAGCAGATGGCATCTATATACAGATGAAACTTCTTTGGGTCCCTAACCCCAGCATTCCACAATATCTTATAACCTGTAAAGTTTAGACCCCACAATCTTTTTGTGTAAAAGTTTAGATGCTCTTGCAATCCAGATTAGAGGGAAAAAGAAAGACGTCTCTCTCCCTCTCTCTCCCTCCCTCCCTCTCCCCAACCCCTGGAAAAGCTGCATATATGATTGAATTTTTTATATGTGTTTTGGAGAAATCTTATTGAGCTCCGTGTTGTGTTAAGGTTTGTTTATATTATCAAAAGATTCATTCTAGATATGGCTTGTTCAGGTAGTTTGTGGTTATATTCCGGTTTTCATGACAATTTGTTTTCTGGAATCTGAATCTTATATCATTTGTTCATAATTCATGTGATTGATTCTGGATAAATATGTCACATGATTCTGCAAGTTACTATGATTCAGGATGCAACAGGCCTTGCATCACAGTGCTTAGCATCATATAAGAGTCACCGTAATGCTCGAGTAAAATCCCCACCCACCCCTGCAAAATGAAACATAATATCCTAGCTCTGCCGTTGGTTGTATTGCTGATAGTTTCAAGATTCATGGAAACATTGCATTCGCTTAACAAAGACGACATGATATATGAAAGATAACTTTAGGCAGATCCCAAGAAGGTAAACAATCCATATAACCTATTAGCTCAACCCTTTAGCAATTTTCCAAATGAGTTATAAAGCAGTGGTGGATAGATCTTAAAACGTGGTCATTATATTGATGCTTTTACATGAGCTATGAAAATATATTAGGAAGCATAACCAAGTTCGTAGCCACAAGTGCATAAGGTATTTAATAAAGGTAAAGAAATAAAAACAATGTAATAACACTAACATTTTCTACAAGAGATTTTCTTTAAGAAATCTCTCCATGACTAAAACAAACAAGTGAAAATTAGAGATGCATCGTATCATATTCAATGATTTACCAAGCTTACCAAATAATGTAAAATACTTATTATAAATAACATTCAAAATATTAAAATAGCACTTATTTAACATTACTTGAGCAGTGGATAATTTAATATTGAAATATTTTTGGGTAGCAACATGACAATTTCCATTGGAGCTGCACTTACAGGTTATTGCTATTTTACAAATAGGCTTGTGCAG
Source organism: Fraxinus ornus (assembly GCA_903798235.1). Classification (NCBI taxonomy): domain Eukaryota; kingdom Viridiplantae; phylum Streptophyta; class Magnoliopsida; order Lamiales; family Oleaceae; genus Fraxinus; species Fraxinus ornus. The sequence continues at coordinate 4,542 of CAIGRF010366945.1, read as the reverse complement.
TTGGTGCCTAGATTAACATAAAAGGAAAAACAGAAAACAAAAAGAAAAAGGCAAAATAAAAAGGAAAGGAAAATTTGAAAGCTCTCACTCCCACACGCAATTGCTTGACCATTTTTATGGGAATGGGCTAACTAGTTATAAGGATTGGGCTGGGTGGTCTAAAATTTATTTTAGACTTGGCTACTTTTCGGAAATTCTCTTTTTACATATTTAATGGTGGAGCTGGGCTTGGGCTGCCTTGGCCCAGGACAGCCTTCCCCTAGATCCGCCCCTCTTCCCTGGTATTAATGATCAAATTATTTTTCTGCATTTTTGAAATACATCAGGTAGCACTATGATAGACCTCCTATTTGCTATACATATACGAGCAGGGGAAAGAGGGGAATGCAGCTGGCACGGTAAAGAATCAAAGGGAAGAGTTGTGAGCTGCACCAGTCACTCAGCTCCGGAAGGTTCTGTTGGTGCTTACAAGAATCAGTTACGGGAGTTAGTTGGGTATTTCGGTTAAGAAGCGGTTAGCTAGTTTGGTATTTTGCTTAGGAAGCACTTGGCACTGAAGAATAAATAAGAGATGGTAAACTCAGAGAAAATGGGGGAAAATAGGAGTCTTGTAGGAGAGAACCAACCTCTCGAAAGTTGGTACCATCCTTGTATGCCATTTTCACATTTGCAGTGATTTGTAATACAATTCTTTCATTTTCGTATCAAGAAATAAAGTAACATACATAGTTTCCTTTCTAATTCCATCAGTTTCTTTCATTCAATACATACAGAACAACATATATCTATCTGACGCAGGAGTGTGTAATTTGTTAATGAACCAGAAAAGAAATGGGTGCAAAGAAGGGAAGAATAGAGGATAAGAGGAAATCTATTTTTATTCATATAATCAAGGGTTATGAATTATAATGAATAGGCCTTCTATTTATATAGAGCAAGAAAATGAAAGAAACTAAAATCAAACGAACTTCTGATAAACTAGAATATTATCGAAATACTTAATCTAATCTAATCTTATCCAATCTATACACACACAATTAAAATTAAACTCTATTTTAAACTTATGTCTAAACTATAAATGTATATTTATCTTGATCTTCATCACAAATCACACTACTATGTTTTCCAGGTGTGCTCTATATGTGCTTAAGGATGTAATATATTTTCTGTCTTTATAACCCTTTTCATCTAGATGTTTTCAAGGTGCGCCTAATAGCAGCTAATGGTGGTTACACTATGCCCCCCACCCCAAGTCCAAGAACAATAAGCTGGCAATCTCCACATGGACAATCACATATGTGCGAATGGCATGCGGTTTTCGTAAAACATTGGGTACATATCATTCCCCATACAAAGTACCATCAAAGTACTGGCATTTCAACACTTTACATAATAAAAAATTTAAATAAGGAAGTACATCCTTAACATGTGATGCATTGAAGTATACACCGAACTCCAAGAACTGTTTGCTTGATTTTCACCCATATTTTGATCTAAGAGGATGTTTGGTACACAATATTGGACACACTACACAGTGCAACAAACATTATTCAACTTATTTTTGCTTATTTCATCGTATCTAGCGTGGTTCAATCCAACACATCAAACATGCTATAAGTAACTTGTTAAGTGAACTTGAGTATATCAAAGGGGTTAACAACATTTCTGTAATCTTTTCTCGGGAAATAAGAAAAAAAGGCCCTCAGAACAGCCTGGCTTCCGAAAATGTTCAAGTGGTTGTCAGTTTTGACAATGGATTTACTCATTCACATTAACCTATTTGGTTTAGCTAAAAAAAGTTCATAAAAATCTAAGTCAAAGTCAAGTAAATTTTAATCATGTATTTCATAGGACACGCAACTTTTCAGCCATTCATTTCATAAACTTTTATCCAAATCCTCAAAAAATCTAATTTTTAGCAAAGCCAAACAGGCTAAACAAGAACACGTATTATCACCTAATTTTTCTATATTCACATTTTCTAAAATTCAAATACTAAATAAACAACCCTCATCATATTAATTTCTGAAAGGCAACATGCTCATTAATCATTACACCCTGATAAGAATTTTCATACTCTAATCGACCAAGAAATAACTTGCATAAAATTATTCTAAAAATTTCATAAGCTATTCAAAAGAATTAGCAAGATTACCCGTGCCACATTAACGAGGAATCCGAAATTATCGACAAGATTTCCGATGTCATTGTCCATTCTCTGCAAAAGGTTCTTCTGCTTTTGGGCAGCCGCAGCTGCCGCCGCAGCAGTTGGTCCACCTCCACTGCCGACGCCAGCTCCACTACCCAGTCCCACTCCTCCTTTGTTCATTATAATACTCCTACTCAAATTACAGTATCTTTCACTGCATATGAAGAACTGTTGATTATAAAGCTATAACATTAAGAGAAAAAAAAAAAGGTCAGAAAAACAACCCACAAACTGAGCTCGGGAATACTTTAAAAGCCGTGGTCAAAAATAGTTTAGGCCTATGTTCAATGTTTTAGGTTTAAAAGGCCTTCAGTCCATTCCATAATAACTCAAAAGTCTTAAATAGTAAATACTTATACGCTTGGTTGGAAAAGTCTTAAACACCTTTGCCTAAAATTAAAGGTTAAAAATTTTCTTAAACTCTATGCTCATTTCTTGCCAACTTTACAATTGGTCTCCAAATCCCCACGATTTCAACAAGTCCGTAAAATTTGGGAAACAAAAAAATCATCTGAAACAATATTATCAGACACCGTCATCAAATAAAAAAGCTCCACCACTTCAACCCACTTCTCCTCCATGAAGTATGCGCCAATTATCGTAGACAACACCTACAAATTTCCCTTACTCATTCCATCAAGCCAAAGGCATTTTCAAGTGACCCATATTTCGCATAAATGCTACTAAGTTAGTTTCAACAAATAGGTCTGATTCTTCTAGTAATGTTCTTACATATGGACGAATTCATAAATAAGTGAATGGGAGTCAGTGCAGGATTCAATCGGGGGCGAAACAGTGTTGGGCCTTACCGTGAATCTGTATTGTGCTATAAATTAAATACTTTAAATTGTACTTATATTTCAATTCAACTATATTGTAAAACACCTCATTTTACAAAGAAAGATAAATATCAGTAATAGGTCTAGACCAAAAAACACAATCCAAGAATTTAGTTTCACAATATGAAACACAACTATCAATAAAATTTATAATGTGAAACGTTCCAAAAATCAAAAGTAAATCTACTTTTATAAATAAAATAAACAACATACACCGGTCATAAAGGAGAAATTGAAGAAGCACCGGAGAGATAGGTTGGAATCACTCTCCGATGAAGAACTTAGAGTTCAGGATCTTTTGGTGATTCTCTCACTCCAATCGAAGTATTCTGAACTGTTTAATCACTACCTACTTCCTCGATCTGTTATTCAGTTATTCCAAAATTTCCTTGAATTTCTTCTTCCTTGTAAGTCTTTCAGACGTTCAAATTTCAATATCTTCAAAAGCTTTCTGAGCTCTATTCCATAGCCGGATTCTTACCTACGCACTCAGCGTGTAAGTGCGTGCTTTTGTGAGGGAGAACCCGGAGAAGAGAGAGAGAAAGGGGGAATTTATTTTAAGCCCCTGTTTCAACTTGTTCTTTGAAATTTTTTCAACCCCGATTTTAATTAGACACTCGTGTTCGGTACAGATTAAAATTGAAAAATTAGTCGTTATTATTAATTTTTATTAGATGAATGTGATCCAATAACGGTCATATTTTCAATTCTAAATAAATTTTAAGTTTTACCAAACAAGCTCATAATTATTTATATATAAATTTAAAAAAAAAATCTTAGTTTTATTCAAATTCTTCAAAAAAAAAAAAAAAATCATTATTTCAAAATCTATTTCTCCCAAAAAATAAATTCAAACAAATCCGTAGGGTTTTCTTTACTATCACTAGTTTTCGCCCCGTGCAATGCATATGGTGTGTTCTATTGAAGGTAATATTAGCATCACTCCAGTGTGAAGTGTCACTTTGCCCAAGTGTTGAGTTCAACGAAGTGAATACTCGTGTTGTGTGGAGTGACCAATTTTTTTTTTTAACTAACAATAAAACTCATTAAAACAAAATCAGACTTAGGGTGTGTTTGAGCCACATTATTTTAGAAGAATGTATTTTGAAATAGTAGATTGATGGAGAATGTATGGTTGAAAAAAAAAGTTATTGATATGATGGAAATTAATATTTTATTGAAAAATGTGTGGTTGAAAATGAATAGAATAATGATAATAAAAATTTTAATGTATACCAAATAAGAGCTTAATTGTATTTTAGTAAATAAGTTTCAATTTTTTGAATTAGTAATTATGTTAGAAATAAGTAATATTATATATATAATAGATAAAATTAAATTACGGGAAAAAAAAAAAAGGGATATGTGGAGTTGAGTTGAACTCCGTATTGTGCAGAGTAACTCCGCACAAATGCGGAGTCTGCGCACCGCATTGTGACAGACTCTGCACAATACGGAGTGACTCCGCACAAGTGAGTTCTATTAAAACTCGAA
>CAIGRF010366918.1:2721-21200 GCA_903798235.1 Fraxinus ornus | reverse complement strand
CTTGAGTCTTTTCTTTTTCTCTCTTAATTTAATCAAACTCCCAAAACACCATGATATTTGATTCATAATCAAAACGTACTTCTAAACCAAGATTAAAAAAGTTTCCTTCATTAAACACACTTCTAAATTACATAGAATTTTTGTCACAAATCCTAACAGTTGTATACTTAACAATGGGAGAAAAGATCTGATTTTAATACCCCTTGGCTACCAAACTATGCTTATATCTCATAGGGTCACTCTCACTAGTTCCATCCTTAACTTTATAGACTCACTTGCAACTCACTATGGAATTATCCTTAGGTCTCGGAATTAGATCTCAAGTTTGATCTTATTAAGAGAGTTCATCTATTCTCTCATGGCACCTAGCCATTCATCACTTTTTTTCACTTCTCACAACTTCCTCATAGGTGTTTGCTTCTCTATCCACTAATTCTTCGTAACTGGCGTAAGCTATGGATAGTTAAACAATCTCTGGGATTCCTTGGTGGTCTCCTCTCTATCTCTAGCCAATTGACAGTTAGCTAGATGGTCTTGGTCAATAGGATTGTCTTCTACAATCTCCTTATCACTTCCTACATTTTGTTGATTTTGTGTATTCAAGATATTGAGGATGTGGACATTCACTACCTCCACCTCAACTGGGGACTCTTCCATATATAATAGTTTATAGATATTCTTTGCTCTCAATGCAAGATATCTCAGACTCATTACATGTGACATCACGACTTATGACAATTTTCATACCCGTTTGGTTCTATCCCATAACCTATACCCCTTAAAAACTTTGGGGCAGCCTAAGAAGACACACTTCCCAGATCTAGGTTCAAGTTTTCCCTCACTTTGATGAGAAAAAGTAGCACAGCCAAAAGTTCTAAGTATAGAATAGGCAGCACATTTACCGTAACAAATCTTGTATGGAGTATTGCAATTTAAAGTAGAAGATGGTGTCATATTAGTCAAATAATGTGTAATCATAACATCTACACGCCAAAAAAACATAGGCACACCAGAACTCAACAACATACATCTAACTTTATCAAGCGAAGTACGATTCATCCTTTCTGCAACCCTGTTTTGCTCGGGAATGTAAGACACCCTCCTATGTCTAGTGATGCTAGAATCATTACACAAATTATCAAATTCAATATTGAAAAACTTGAAACCATTATCAGTACGCACATATTTTACTTTCTTGCCTATCTTGTTCTCTATCTTAATTTTCCAATTTTTAAAATTCACTAAAGTTTCAGATTTCACAACAACAAAAATGTTATTTTGCGACAAGATATTTTGCACTATACGAAAAGTTGTCGCAATAAGTGATTTAGAGCGACATGTTTTTAAGATTTGTCGCAAATATTGATACGAGAAAAATAAGTATTAAAAAATATAAGGCGGCATTAAAAGTTGTTGTGAAATATGAGAAGGCGCGACAAAAAATAAAGATTGTCGCAATAAAAATAGAGAAACAAGACGCCAAAATATTTTTGGTGGGAAACTTATGGCGGAAAGCTTTATTTTTTGCAAAAAGTTCTTGTAATGTAATAAGGTCTACTTTTTGCGACAAGGAATACTTGTTGCTAAAAATTCTATAGATGAAGGAAAAAATCACTACGAGAAAAGCTATTTTTTTCAACCGTAAGTTGTAGGCTCTAATATTGTCTTAGAGTAGAAGGATACGACAATGTGCAATGCATGTTGTAAAAGGCCTCAAATGTACGTTGTTGTTAAGTTTTAGCGACATACTTCGTCTGTTGCTTTTATTATATTTTTCAACGTTCTTTGATTTCTGTCTTAACATATTTTTTTTTTTTTGCAACATACTTTATTTTTTTGCAACAAGTATTTATTTTTTCATCTGGCTAACGACTACATTTTAATATGTAATATAATTTTTTTTTTTTAACTTTAACTAATTTTGATCAAGAGGAAAAATTTTATAATAAAAGCTTTATAAAATTTCTAGAAAAATTTTATCTCCAACTAAAAATCAAAAACACATTAGACATTAAACTTTCAATCACATAATAACTTACAAAACGAACTACTAGGTTGAATATTGTTTGTTAGTTCAAATTGTTGTGAAGACGTGCCAACTTGACCCGATACAAAATTATGTAAAATATTTTAAAATACTTTTGATGGTAAAATTTCATCACTAATAAGAAAAAAACTATTAAAAATTTAGCAAAATTCTATTTTTTATCCTTCCGCATTAAAACACACTTTCTCTAAGTTGGGATAGATCTGGACTGTAGATTATCAAGATCCAATAACAATCGTTGGATCCCTATATAAAAGTAAGAGTCTCATAGATTAGGGTTATATGAAAACAATTTGTTCTTTCTCAAGCAGTCGCTGCACATCCATCAGATTCTTCGGCCAGTCGTCATGCCTCTTCTCAAACATTTCTTATGTAAGACTCTAAAATTTGATTCTTTATTCAAATTCCTACATAGACCCGATTGGGTTTTTATTAATTTTTTGCTGCGTGTTCTGACTTCTGAGATGTATCGAAAAATTGATTCTGTTTTGAGCTTCTCTAGAAGTTGTAAAATGAGTTCTTTGCTATTTCTGTTATTTTTCTTTAAATCTCTGCATCTTAGTTGATTTTTTCTTGTCTTGAATGTATGTTGTTCTGATCTGATATTTATGGAAAAACTAGTTCTGTTAATATCTTGAGAAGTTCTGAAATGAGTTTAGTTTAATCGGTTATCTGAAAATCCCTTTCTCCATTTTCTTCCAATCAGGAAGCATAGTTCTGCTTTTTCTTTACTGTAAAATCCCAACAGTGTAGCGAATTTGGATTCTTTTGGCTTTCTAGTGGCATTCCATTTAACTGCCATTTTTTCGTGATTCACTCTAGTGCTACTCATTTCACGATTCATCTTTTGATGTCATCTTATAAAAAAGAATGAACTTTCTTATTATCTCGATGAAGTTCATGAATTTGTTTTAGTTTTCACTTGCTTGATTTAAAAAATCTCATGAACTTGTTTTNAAGAATGAACTTTCTTATTATCTCGATGAAGTTCATGAATTAGTTTTAGTCTTCACTTGCTTGATTTAAAAAATCTCATGAACTTGTTTTTAGTAACATATTTACTAGCACTAGAAATAATGCATCATACCTCTATAGGGATGAAGTAGTTGATCAGCCCGTGCATTCTGCCTATACACTGGACAAACACATCCTTTGATGCCATATGATTTTAGTATAATGGTTGTAAAGGTGTCATATATAAACAAATTTGTTCTTAGATTTCTTTATTATGCTTTAACTTTTTCGAAGAACTCGTGAGGCATCTTTATACAAATATGAGGGTGGTACGTTCTATGCTATGAAATAGAAAAAAGTTTACAAAGCTAATAAACTAGCAATGTAGCAAAAATAAGTTTATTAGTTCTAACCTTAATACAAAGTTAATAAATTAACTAGCATAATTTTTTTTTTTATACTTGTAGCAATTATAATTTGGAATAGGTTATGCCGAAAGTCAACAAGTTGTGTGCACGATGTCTACTAATCCAGAAATCGTTTGGAAAATTAATGTTTACACATTCAATACTATGCTCACTATGGTGTTTGAAGTCCTAAAACTTTTTCTCTAATCTAATTAATTTTGATGTTTATATTAGGTAAAAAATGATAGGGGTATCCAAGTTTTAATAGCATTGCTCAGCTACTCACTCGAGATCATTGCAGGGAATATTTTTAGATCAGGAATATACGACAGATTTACGCAACGGATGATGTATCCAACTTCATGATATAAATTATCCAGGTAAGGTAAATGTGTATACATATGTTGAACTTTCTTTCTTTCTTCATGTGGTCTAATTATGAAAATAATTCACAGATTTCTATTCACTTTACAGGTAATTGTCAAGATGAAAGTTGTTTCCAGGTCCAAAGATGTAGTTGTAGCTTCTGAAGCCAAGAGAGCTCAAGCACATTGGGTTGTTTTGGATAAGTAGGATACGTTTATATATAAACTCCAATTTATGTGTAGGTTACATATTTTTTCCTTAGCTGGAAGAAAGGTATTCCATTTGTGGAAGATAGTGTCTTCAATAGTTGGACCGATTCTTGTAATTGAGTTTTATTTATGTTGTTTTGAATTTTATAGTGAAGGAATTAAATGGATATATTTGCAATTTTATGTACATTTTTAGTTTGTTTTATGTGTGGGTTACATAATTTTTTCCTTAGCGGGAAGAAAGGTATTCCATTTGTGGAAGATAGTGTCTTCAATAGTTGGTGATTCAATTTGGCAACAATTATACATCGTCGCTCAAATGATGATACGATAAACTCTCCGCGTTACAAGATAAATTTAATTACAAATATAACTTGTTACATAATCAATTGTACTACAAATGTTGAATATCTTAAAATATATTATGTGACATATCGAATGCATTGTAAATCTTATTTGGCGACAAGTATGACTTGCTATTAAAGATATATTACTACGAGTACGTGCTGTTGCAAAATAGAATTTTAAAATAATATTCGCAAAAAATTTATTGGAATAATCGTTGCGACAAATTGACTTGTCGCCCTTTTAATTTTTTGCGACGAATATGAGTGGCGATGACATTATGGTGATAAATATCTTGTTGCTATTTCGTACTTTTCGCGTCAAACAAATAATATTGCGAATTTATTAATGCAATGAATAAACGAAAGTTGTCGCAAATTACATTCCTGCCTCATATAGCGTGACAATGCCCGCAACAAGCACCTTATTAGAGCTAAATTACTTTTGCAACAAAATCACAATTTTTGCGATAACAATTTTTTGTCACGAAATCGGTTATTTTTAAGCAAGTAAACCCATACATATCTAGAGAAATCATCAATAATAGACAAAATATTTGTTTCCACCAAAAGCAGGATTGTTCCCAGACCCAAAAAAAAAACAGCCTGAATGTATTCCAACACTCTAGATGTCTTGTGTGTGCTGGATGCAAATAACATCCTATGATGTTTACCAAGCACACAATGATCGCAAAATGGCATGTTAGAGACACCTGATCCTTACCAAACACACGCTTATCATTACAAAACTTAAGTTCCTTAACACTACTTGAAGTTAACCTGTTGTGTCGCTTCCGTGTGTGTTCAGTGTCAGTGATAGTTAAACCACCCATCACCCCAGCATGCATAATGTATATGTCACTTCTTCTAGTAGCCTTAAAGTCTCTAAGTGCTCCCTTTTAAATTCATAACACCCTCACCAAGAATGCCACTGAAACCTGTGCGTTCTAACTCTCCAACAGAAATCAAGTTTCTACTATATGTGAAATATACCTAACTTCTTTCAGTGTGTGCACAAAACCACTGTCAAATCTGACAGTCGCACTACCCATGCCACTGATCTTATACGCGACTCCCACATGCAACAACATGTCCGTGACCAGACTCATGCAAATGATCAAATCACATTTTATTTGAAATAACATGAAAAGAAGCACCAGAGTCAAGAATTTACTCGTGCATATGGGAGTTCATAGATAGGGTTTTTTTCGACCGGTTTAAGTTTCATCTCTCAGGACAACAATATTTGCGTCATTGGGTTCACCACCCCTCTAAACTCTCAACTTGTTTCTCTCTTTATGGCACGAACTAATAAAATGTCCTAGTTTTCCACAACAATAATATTTCCTCCCTTAGCCTTCCCATGTGACTTAAACCTACCTCTCCACTTTTTCTTGCCAACATTATTTTGCCTCTCCACTCCTGAACTTAGTTCTACCTCTCATATGGTGAATCTCTCCTGTTTTTCTCTCGTTTCTTTCAACTTTCATTTCTCTCTCCTTAGCATTTAAGGAGTCGATGACTATATTGGATGAAAGAGTCTTCCTCCCATATTTGATTGCATTCTTGACACTCTAATAACTATCAGGAATAATATTCAAAAGGATAATACCTTTATATTCATCAGTAATATTTTCACCACAATTTTTAATGTCTTGAACCAATTTATTAATAATGTCAAATGTCACCAAACTTTTTTGAGGATCAATTTTGAATCTGAAAAACCTTTCAAGTAAGAAAAGTTTGTTGGGCATGGATTGAGTCAAATATAGCTCCGCAAGCTTTTCCTAAGTTTTTTGCAGTATCAAGTTCATCAAACTCATTTTTCTCATCCTCAGTCATAGTTGCAGCAAAAGAATTATCAATTGCTTTTGAAATTTTTTTTTTTATACTAAAATTCCTTTCATCTTTTGTTGGCAAATAGAAAAATCACATTTATCATTAAAGACAGTCAAAATGGTGTGCATACATCTTAAGAAATAAGACAAATAGCACATAAGAAACCAACAAAGAGACAACCAAACAAAAAATGTCTTAAGGGTCACAATTATACACTGGTCTAAATATCTAAGGATTATCTGAGATTCAAACCCCAGTCGTAAGGAAATTATCGAGCGAGTAAAGTCAATGGTAATAATTCTAATAACACAAACCGATCAGCAACAAAGCAGAATATCAAACAACGATCAAATAGCCACAAATATGATAATATCACAATTTAGGTAAATAACCCTAAATTCTAGTAGAAGGCAAGGCCACAATCCTATTGGTTTCCTCTCACGATGACCTGCTATTTTAGTAATGTAAAGAGTTTGAGCCAATTTACCACAGCGGACCTATCTGTTGTCCGTAACAAGGAAAGATGTGAATTTTAACTTTAAGGATTCAAGTCCTTAACGAAATAAGTAGCAAAACAAGACACAACATGAGCACGCTCAAAAAACCACAGCAATTCAGATTCGATTTTCACACTACATGGACCGTCGAGACACAAAATCAGCAACCCAATATAGAGATCCAAAGCTCTGATACTAGTTTGTAGTGAAAATGCAATACCTAGCAAGTATAGATAGTAAAACACAAGTTAAATATCAATAAAATAATATAGAAATCGAAATAACATAAATAAATTACAAGAATCAAACTTCCCTTCACAATCCAAGGTTTGATGATGAATCGATCAATCAAAGCTCAGAACAACCAACCCAAGGTAACAAGGTATCTCTGCAACCAAGTAGACCCAAAGAATCCTACCAAACACTAAGAAATCACCACAGAAGAGTCATGCAAAACCATGTAGAACTGCAGCAGCAAGTGTGCCGAAAGTAGTGGTAGAAAACGGGGAAAACAGGGGCTCAGCCACACAGGGCCTGGTCGCTTGTGACCCACGCCAAAAAGGAGCAGAGGAGATGGCTCAAAGAGTGTCACAAGAATCACAAAAAGGTGCACGATCAGAGTGCAGAAAAGAGAGGTGCGAGTGTCGTGTGAGGAGAGTGGAGAGAAAACCCATTATAAAGGTTCACTTAGGTCACGAACCGGGTGGCCCAAGTAAATAAGTGGGTCGAGCTCTATTCACCCCTAAGTACCTCTTGTGGGTTCTAGGGCCATCTCAGTTCCATGGGCTACCAATTGTTACCTTGGGTTATCCATATTCGATAATTGGCACTCGGCCTGGTTTTTCATCACTGCCCTGAGTTTATTTGGTATCAAATACCCAATAGTGACATCAACCTCAGCATGTACAATGCACTCTAGATTTCATAGTTTTGGAGTGGAATACAAGAGCAATTTTAAGAAGTTACCACAATAATTATTTAGAAATCAGCAGACATTGTTCAATTTTCAGCACTAAGTAGCACTCATTCAGCCAACAAACTGTGTAAACATTCGTTTGATATAAATTAGTGCTGTTAAAATTTTATTAGTTGCTTTTTATTGTTTGTTTTCTCATATCATTCTTGGTATTGTATTAGAATATATACACTTGGCCAATAGAAAAGCAAAAGGAAGGTGGCATGGGAGGCCACATCGAAGTTCCGACTTAGGGACATATTTTGTGAGGCTATATAAAGGCAAAGAAGACAAGCGATTCTCAAAATGTGGCCATTTGGAAGGGACATGGGCCAATATGGTTAACCTCAGAGCATTGAAATGAGCTTGTAAAAAAACAAATGGAATAATGAGCAGTCGAAGAAGTCAAGTGTGGCTAATCAATTGTCCATAGTTGGTTTTTGTTGTATGTTCTAAGGTACTCAATTTAGTTGATGCTAAGAAGCTTTTGAGTTGAATGCAAGTTAGTGGCGACTATTATCATTTTTTAATTTTTATTTCTTTGTAGTTTGAGCATATGAAATGAAGCAATGAAATCAAGTTTCATGCAATTTCATATTACTTGGAGTGCATTAGAAATTCAATATTTCTAATTCACAATAGTGATGAATTTATATAATAATATATATTTTTTTTTTATAAATTAAAACAAATTTTCATTGAATTTATTTTCTTAGCTGCCATTGAAATCTGTCAGTATTTTCGAGGACATGTATATGTAGGTAAATATGTCAGTAATCATCGATGGTTATATTGTCGGCGGAAAATTACCGGTGGGAATTTCACCATTAATATGGACCGATGGGAAAATTTCATCAGTAAGTAATACTACCGACTAAATATCTGCTTTCAGCAACGAAAATATCCATCACAGAGCTGCATTTTCTAGAAGTGAATGGCAGTAATACAGCGGACAGACAAGTAATCTAGGTTGTGGTTTCAAAAGCTAAGAGATGAAAAAATCGAACACAAAATATATAGTAATTCACTACTTATATTGGAGTGTATTTTTGATAAACGATATTTATACATGAACACAGACTTTTTAGGCCTTCCTATGTATAAGTGAGTTATCTTACCATTTTATACTAATATTCAGTTTATTTATTTATTTTTTGCATAAATATCTCAGATTGAAAAATCCATGCCTGAGATATTTATTTTATTAATGACAAAAGAATATTACAAGCAAAATGTAGGTGCAGTTATGTACTTTATCTCCTAAATGAATAATAAATATATAAGGGGAGGAACTAAAGCATAAAGCAAAATAAGGAGTCCTACTCCAAATACAAGCAATGAAAATCCTATCCACATTCATGTAATTGGGAGTATTACTCAACTTTCTACATATAAACCTACCCTTAATTCATGAAGAAGTAATATTACTCTTACCTTACTCAAAGCGCCACTACACCAAGCTTGTTCAATATGATAAATCCTCCTGGACCCTCCGATGTGTCAAACATTTAAATGTACCAATAGGCTGATGCTCTTCATGAACAAAAGACGCCTCATATCAAATCTTGTTTCCCTTATGTTCCCTTAGTCGAATGGTAGCTAATCCCCACTTATCCACTACGGACCAACCACTCCTACAAGTAGCTAGCAAAGTTTTGAATTTCGTGTCCATGTAACCGTTATTTGCAAGCCAATCAGCAACACCTTTTCCTTCCCTCTATATATGTCTAAATTTAACATTCACTTAATCCTGAAATTTTTTAATTTCTTCTAGTTAATAATGGATACTCGAATATCACTTCCCTTCTTGATTAATCAAGGACACAGCAACTACTGAATCAGATTCAATCCATATATTCTTAAATTCTCTTTGTTTGCATATTCTCAAACCCCATATAGCCATCATTTAAGCTTGAAAATTGGATATTTGTTGGATAGCATAAAAGTTACCCGAAAATAAAAAAATAAATAATAATTCAAGAATACAATATCGCTTAGATGTTCACATGTATGTTCAAGAATAAAGATTCAAATTTGTACCCAAATTCGATGATTAATTCTTGAACTAGATATGAATCATGAACTTTCAACTTTTTGGATGACAAACTTCCAGCTTTTAATTTTAAAAACATGATGGTCCAAACCTTTAAGTCTACAATTAGTACATAAATTATTTAATATTAAAGAGAGTCTTAGAATTTCAATTACTAATACAATTAAGTCCAAAACTTTATAGTAATTTCAAATAAGCTCAAAACATTTATGGTAATTATTAAGTCCCAATACTTTATAGAGCTATCATAGGAACCTGATCGGATTATTATTCAAGCTCCAATAATCAAAATCCTTGATCGATGGGGGAGGATCATCTGGCAAAAGATCAAGCAATTTGACTCTGTCTCTTGGTTTAAATCCCATCTAGTCGATCATAGATCACTCAATCTAATTATTAGTCTTTACTCTTTCACTGGAGGCAAAAAAATGCACTCTCGAAATATATAACGTCTCCAAAGCCAATAAATCTCTCCTCTGACCTGTCGTAATATTTAGTAATTAAGTACGAGCATGAATGAAAATTTTACCCCATTAGTTATTGTCATTAACTTCAGTATCTTTTCTTCCAATGTCATATGAACCAATTACAGGAGTCAAAATTTAGTTGCCACAAAATACTGAGCTCATATTTTAACCGCATAATAGAGAAAAGCTTAAGCATTCTCTCTACATGTTTTCCACAGCGACGTTTCCCAACATGAATTCATATTTTCTACTTCACTTGTTCTAAATCTTCTATTTCATCGAGATATTTGACCAATCAAATTAATCTCACCCTTTGATGAATCACAAAACCACTAAAATCATGAAAAAAAAAATATACACAACCCTATCAAGGAATCTAAATGAAATACTCGACGATCAGGAGAATTTTAATTCTCCGCACGGTCATGGTATTGAAATAAACTGACACGTGGTCGATTCAATGCAGTCCAAGTGTATTATTGTCACCTTTAATTATTTCCATGATAAGAACAAATTGCAAATATAAATAGTGAATCGATCAACACTACAACCTTGAAGTACAATGTATCCTTATTGCATTGGTTGTGAGCAATTTATTTATAATTAAAATATTAATTATGTTACACTGTACTTTTCAATACAAGCACCCAACTTATATTATCGCTAATGACCGAAGACATTTTAATTTCGTATGCTCAATAGTAAAAAAATGCAATAAATAAATCTAACAACAATTTGTCTATTGTAAAATTTTGTTTTATCACAACAAAATACACTATGGACATAGAACCCAACAAATTTATTCTTTATTTAACACATGACCTCGTCCTAATGGCTTTCTTGTCATGTTAAATTGTGTCAATCCATAGCCATTAATCAGATAATTTCTTGCAAGCTACGAATTCATTGACAAGTAATACGTAATGAGTTGAGTGATCGTTCCACGAAGAACAAATTCTAATTCAAGCATACTAGTTTTTTTATCAAATTCGAATGGTATTAACACAAAAGAGATTTGTTGGGTGCAATTGTTTCAAAAATTATTTGAAAAGCCTTGTTTGTATCAAATTATAGAATGATTGTATTGAATTTAGAATCCACCTATTGTTATCTATTTTCTATTCTCAATTATGTAGTTTAGTTTTATTCATGCATTCTTGAGAATCGATAATCCTATATTGTATTTAACTTCATTTTCCAAGATAAATTAAGTCTTTTCTAGATATGACCCAAAACTAATCCTAGTCCGAATTCATATGAAAATAACGCATTCAAACACACGATTATCACATAGATTGCACACGCTATAAATGTTATTCCTAACATCTATTGTCCGTGTGTTAACTTTGCAGAGTTCTAAACCTATTGTGAGATTCCCAACAATACAACAAGTAACTAATTATTATTTTGGGAGATTTCATGTATTGGGAAGAATTTCAACTTTGGGGGTACAATCCACTTGAAGGGATCGTTGCGACCGACTTCTCATTGCCCGTGGATTTTGGACCAATCATTCAACCTGATGAGAGTTCAACAATTGAAGAAGAGCCAAAAACGAGTGGAGACTTAATCATAATGGATCTAAAAGAGGATGAGGCGATCATTAAGGAGGAAATCAACTCACATTTTTCCTATTTTATTGATTGTCCAAAAATTGATTTTGTGATTAAGCTTGATGAGGAGATACAAATCTACATAGTTGAAGTTGAGTCGGATGGAATACACAAGTTATATTATGTTGAAAATGGCAAGGAAGAGGTGTGGATATCAAATGAAAAGTGGATCAAAGCCAAAAGAAGAAAAATGGACAAGGCATCAAAAGCCTTCTTTAGGTGCCCGTAATGCGTTGCCATATAGTCGAGCTATAGACTATAAACAAGTGCTTGTTGGGAGGCAACTCAACAATTCTTTTAATTTTTTTTACCTATTTATTTATTCCATCTATGATATTAAATTATGAACTATGTTTAATTTCTTTATTTTTGATAATTACAGGCCATCCATCATCTAGATAGATCACGAAGACGCCTCTTGAGCGAAAGTTACGTCCATTTCCAGCAGATGACACTTCCACTTCAGTTTTCTGCCATCATGTGCATCATCACTATCTCCATATTGAACATGGGAGTATTCGTTAACCATTTATGTGCTAAGCCTATTTTCTCACTCTACTTTGTACTGCACAATTTTTATTGAGGGCAATGTTTTATCTAAGTTTGGCGATGGCGGCAGAATTTCTCGGATAATTATGTATTGTTCATCAAATTTTTTTTCGGTGTGACTTTGTGACTAAAAAAATTCAATGTTTTGTTTATTGTTTCATGTGCTTGTGTGGGTTTGATAGGTTTCCCAGCTACAATGTCAATTATTCGAATTAGTATGAACTATGAATGATGGAAATATTGCAGGTCAGATTAGCGTTTATGTAAAACTTGACATAATCCACGCACGACACTCATGTTTTACATATTGAGTTGATGATTTGGCTCATTATTTAGAAAATAGTTGAACGTTGTAAATAAATCCGAATAACCTCTTTTGTACTAAATCATGGTCCATTTTTAGAATAGTTTGGAGGTGGTTGAGCTGTTGCAAGGGAACATTGAGATTAGTAGGGGTTCCATGTATAAAATTTTCTTGTGTGAATTATCTTACCAATGAGATGAAGGGAGGTGAAAGTCTTAAATTAGAGGGTGTTTTAGAGACTGAATGTCTAAAAGATAAGAGATATAGCACTAGTCTATGTGTGAATAAAAAGAATAAATAAATATCTTTTTGAGCCTGTATAACTCAAGGGAATAAGTGTGCAAGAGTTTAAAACCTGGTGCCTATAGTCATCTGACTTGGGAGTCATCGGTCTAAAGTTCACTATAGAGGGTTATATGGAAAACAAATAAGAAAATGTTTGAAAAAAAAAAAGAAAAAAAGAAAAAAGAAAAATACCAAAAATATTGACTAAGCCCCAAGACATTCGATTGATAGAACTACACCTTTAATACGAGACAAGTAGCTTAGTTTAATCCTAAATGTTGAAGTAATAAAAAGTAGGAGAGTCTCTCCTTGTTCAAGTGTGAACTTGTGATAGTACGATTTATCCAAACTAAGAGAGAGTAAAGAGTGGATGTAAATGAGTTTAACTTTAGAACACACCCCAAGAAAATTAAGTGAAAAGAATAAGTTTGGGGGTGTGTGTATCTCTCGAGCAAAGAAAGGAAATACTTGACCACTCCGGGTTGGGAGTGAACCAATCACGAGTTTAATATGTTTGCATGAGTTTACACACACACATTGAGCTTTACATGTAACTAGTGTATGTTGATTTGATTTTGCATTGTTGAAGTTATTCATTATGTGATTACTGAATTCTAATCTTGAGACACAGCAAGCTATTAAACCATGTTTTGTGTAGAGTTAATCCACAATTTTGTTTGAGGACAAACAATAGTTCAAGTTTGGGGGTTTGATAAATACGTTTTTACACATTTATATAAAATATGGATTATTGTGAAAGTAAATGTGAATATGGCTTAATTATGTGTAATTTGTGTTTTGTACGCTAAAAACAATGAGCGTGGTGAAAATTCGAAAAAACGAGCAAAATAAAAGGCTTAAAATGAAGCAAAATCAAAGTTTGAGGACTCAATTGCAAATACTAAAAAGTTGTGTCGATCTCATGATGCAGATTTCAGAGTGTTAGACATCAATTGGATGAGGAAAAAAGCCAAATGGATTAATTATAGTCGAAGTACTATCATATATCAACTTCCAGCCGAAAAAAGTTATGCTTCGAATTTGCAGTCTCAGTTTGAGACCGATTTTTGACATCATAAATGTTCGAAATGAAAACTTATGTATCAAGAAGATTTGTGTCCCTTTGAGTTATATTTCCAACTCATTTTGAATCACCCCACCTGATATCAAGAGAGAGAAGATTGTCCGGTGAGAAAAAAGTATACTTATGCAGCCGCATAGGTCTAATTTGATGCAACCGCATAGTGCATTCCAGGGTCAAAATAGATGGTTGTACGTCCTTCTATGCGACCACTTATAAATGTACAATGCGACCGCATAGTACAAACTTTTGGCGAGATTTTGATTCATTTTTCAGCTGAAACTCTACTTTGGTATCAAGATTTTAGGCATCCTATATATACCAAACTCGACCAGAACACGTGAAAGAGACCTAGATGACGAAATTTTCAAGAGTGGAGAGCATAGAATGAGGCAAAACAATAAAATTCATCCCCAAGGCATGAAGATCCAAATCGATAATTAATTGGGTGATATTGTTTCTTGATTCTTTTTCATGTTTTCTTCTTTCTATTATACTAGACTATGTTAATTAGTGCTAGGCGAACGATGAACTTTGTAATTTGATGTTTTGATCTTTAGTTTTATATATTTGCCACATTTTTGAATTATAGAATGATTTATATGAATTAATTGCCTCCATGATTATAATGCACAATAATTATGTGAGTTTGATGATTTGTTTCATGCATTCGAGATAAGAGAAATAAATTAGACATATATAGATCATCAAAAGGCCCGATAAGGAATAGAAATGTACCGTTATGCGTTATGTGAATCTCTAAGTGTTCATAAAATCACACACATTATTGTATATTCGAATCCGTCATATATATATACTCAGGTGTATGTGAGGGTAAGTCCAACATTACTTGAGATAGATTGTTGGATAGGATAGGAACATTGATTCGTCATAATTGGATTTGTGTTGTCAAATTATGAAACTAAGGTTAGAAATAATTATTACTTGGGGATTCAAGATCCTAGTGCGTCCTTTATTCATAAATCAAATAAAATTTGTATTCAACCATCAATTGCATTTAGTTTAGTAATTCACACTTGTATCATAGTTGATTTAATTATAGTTAATATTATCGTTTCAGTTAAAGGTCGTTGTAAATAGAAATCAAATTAAATAAATCTCTGTGCGAACGATACTCGGACTCAAAAAGTCAATTTTATTATTTGTCAACGATCCGTACACTTGCCAGAGTTCACATTAGAAATATATTTTCTCGTGACACTATGCCCAAACGTGCTTCAAATATAAATGAGTGAAAAAAAAGTACTCAAATTCATAGTTCAACCTCAAAAACAAAGTTTATTTACGTTCAAATTTGTACAAGTGTAATTCTTCAAGTTTGAATTTCCTTCTATATTCCCAGAATTTTTCCTGGATGACTTTGATTCATTATATTAATTTACCTACTTTGACCATAGATAAAATCGACCAAATATCAACAAAGATTTACCAAAATTCGTGCATTTACAGTGCAAGAAAACAAAATTTGCTCAAGATTTGCGCCCAAAATCACCCAATCGTCCTAATGGCAAACTCTCATTGAAACTACAATGATGCAACATAATTAAATTTGTAGGTGATATTTTCTCTCTACAAGAACAATGGAGTCGAAGTCGGAGTCTTTGTTCTCGAGAGTTTTTTGATTCAAGGATTTCCCCTTCTGATTTTTTTTCTTCAGTCAACATCAAAAGCTTTTAACTTACTAGAGCATATGAACTTTGTACACAACTTAATATCCCAGAAATTCACAGAACCCACAATACAATTACAATGATTACGGATCGATTTGGTCTTCACCATGAACAACTGCATCAGCATCAAGTGCTCAAAATCCAAAATGACTTCTCAAGAGCTGTTCTTAATAATGACAACTAGGCATTGTGCATAGTTTAAACAATAGTTTCTTACACTTCCTAAAAACATCCTTTTAAGGGGACCAAAAGCACGGAACCCCATCACTAGTAAATCATCATTCAACTTAGAGGTGCCAATCGAACCGAGCGGCTCGTCGGCTCAGCCGCACGAGCCCGAGCGACCCGAGTCCACTAGGCTCTTTTTTTGACAAGCGGCTCGTTGGCGAGCTCATTGGCTCGCCTACGAGCCTAGCCCACGAACAGAGCCAAGCTCGTGGACTCGTCCAAAATCAAGGGTTTTTTTTTTTTAAAAAAAAGGCTAGTATTTAAAAAAAAATATGACGAGCTCGCGAGCCATGCTTCTGCTCTGCTCATTACAAACGAGCCACAAGCTCGGCTCATGACGAGCACAAGCCGAGCTCATGCGCCGGCTCGGCCCATTGCCACCTCTAATCCAATTGCCCTACAACTTCACAAATCTTCTCCTTGAATCCCCAACGAGTACTTGCATTTTCGTTTTAACATTTTTATGAGAGCAAAATTGAAGAGCATGATCCAAAATAGCCTCCGTAATCCGATTCTGTTGAACCTCAATTTCCACAGTGAATGCAAGCAACTCTAGATTGCCTTAACTGGACCGCCAAAAGGGATTCCTCCAGGATTAAGGCCAGCTGCTATAGTCGGCGGATATTGAACTTGGAGTATAATACGAACACTAAGAAGGCCCGGATTTTCCCTTCTGATTTGGGTTTTTGTTGTGGGTGTTAAGGTTTTGTACGTAATTAATACGGTAATAGTAGTTTAAATTAATTTTAAGGTATTAATCAAATACATAATTTTTTTAGGGTACTGTACCCAATTTTCCCAATACAAAACGAGCTAAACTGATCCATATAATCAGCACAATGCGCATCATTGGGCGATATCACCAATTCCCCATCTATTTCCCTGAACTTCATATGGGTTAGGGTCACCCATCCAACATGAGAACTTGGGTGCATGAACTAAAACGTCTAATTAGATAAGTCAACATTGAGCTTACCTAATAAGGAAGTGATAAGTCAAGCATAGTTGAGCCTTCGGTTAGTGGAAACATCTATAGTATTGATCATTTCTAGCACTATCATTTTGCACAAATTAACTCGAACTCCATGAGATATAACCCATAACAACCATAAATCCTCATTTGTGATGATGGTGTGTTTCTTAGAACGAGGCTTTATTACTTGCACAATGCGTTGTGCATATGCCTCACATCCCGAGGAAATAGAATAGCATCATTGACAGAAATTTCCAGGTCTTCATTCCCAAAAACAGCTTTCCATGCCTCCAGTTTGATCACTTTTCTCGAATAGACTTCACCCTCAAGAGGGATACCGAAATATTTAGTAATGGTACCCTCATCAATATGTAAAGCTTGACCTGAACGCAAGTGGAAAAATAGGCTGGACATCACATTCAAGACTAGAAGCACTTAGATTAGCATAAAACTACCGAACATGTTTTCACAGTAACCACCTTTAAGCTATAGAAATTCTACCCAACCAAACGACTTGAGTTAGCCAAGAAGATAAAATGGCATCGACTCTAAAAAGGAATAATCTACAATTTTTCCGGGTAGGACTTCTTTATCAAGGAGCTCGTTATAGAGGAGCTCAACCACAACAAGATAGAGATAATGGTAATGATCGTTTCAGAATATTAATCCTCCAACCTTTATCGATACTAAGGATCCATTACAAGCCGAGATGGCTAAAAACGATGGAGAAAATGTTTTCACATGTACACGTACCGAATGAGGAGGAAGTAACGTGTGCTGCTAAGAGAAAGTGCCAGTCATTAGTGGGACTCGATAGTGGCATTAGGTCAAACTTCAAATATGACTTGCAATAGATTCTGTGAGTTTTTTTGGAATAAATACTTTACAAGGTCGGCAGAATTAAAAAAATTGAGTGAGTTCATTCAATTGAAACAACGATTCATAACGGTTATAGAATATATAAAGAAGATTTATGATTTATTGAGATTTGCTAAAGAAGTTTTATGATTTATCGAGATTTGATATTCATATGGTCGGAACGGACCACTTAAGAATTGACTGTTTCATCGATGGTCTTAGGCCAGAACTGAGTAGGGATGTATTGATTTGAGGAGTGCAGAATGGGAACTTCACTAACATAGCAGATAGGACATTAACAACAGAGAAAGTCGAGAGTAGGATTACCCAGGCTCAAGTTGCTAGTGGCAAGAGGGACACCTATATGACTAGTAATGATTGGAAGCTTAGAGCACGGAATGAGAATAAGAAAAGAAGAAAACGAGAATCCAACCAAGCCCCAATGCAAGAGAGGAAAGACCAAGAATAACAAGACTGAGGGTAAAGAAATCCCAAAGTGTGTAAAATTCAATAAAACCATTTAGGCAAATGCCTTGCTGGAAAAGGAGTATAGTGTGGTAAAACAGGGTATATGATACTTTAATGCCCCAACCATAAGGAGAAGAATGGTAAAACGACTAGAGTTTACGCTACGGTTAGACCCAAAGCTAGCTTTTTTTTTTAGGTGGTGATGTATTACATTTTAATGTAAAAGTGTATGGATTCAAAAAATTATAATGAAATTATCAGTTTTTATGATATTTTAATATTTGTTGTAAA
>CAIGRF010366908.1:6077-18140 GCA_903798235.1 Fraxinus ornus | reverse complement strand
TACATTTACGGCATGCCGTAAATAGTCTATTTTTACGGCATGCCATATTTGCATGCCGTAAACGTATGCCGTAAAAAGTAACATTTGTTGTAGTGTGGCCTTCGTCTGTCCAGCATGCGGGATGGACATATTTTCACTCGTATGGCTGGTTTTTAATGAGTTGTTGACTTCAACATCTTCTTATCGAAGATGGATCAAACTAATATAGCACTAATTTTGAAAATGTTCTAACAATCCCCAACATTTTTGAATTGAAAGAAGTTTTTAATCTGTATCTTATAGACTTCTCAAATTTTAATGCATAAATGAATGTGTCTTTTGAACTTCAACATTCACGTAGTGAAAATGTTTCAAATTTCAAGGAGCCGTATAGTTCCCTAACTGTCACCTTGAGGAGAAGGTGAATTTTGGGAGCACAGTGTTGATGGCTCCAATATTATTTACGTTAGATGCATAGAAAGTCTATGGGTAGGAGTGTTGGAGATTGTAACGTTTATTCTGTTATTTAAATTAGTCAACAATGTAATTTAATTTGGGAATCTTTTGGAATACTATTTCAACCAGAATATGAATTATAAAAGGGGAGGGAAGTACATTAATTTATACATCTTGCTAGAGAGAAACGGAGGGAGAGCGGCCAGTCTCAAAAACCTACAAAGCTTGTATTTTCATTCAATAATTCAGTAAAAAAGACATCGAAATGCTGGAAATTATAACAGAAACATCTAAAAAGCATTCAAGACATCAAGAAGGCTAGGGATAATTACAGCAAAGGCCCCAAACCTTTGAAACATTAGTAGACTTTCCAAAATCTTTGATTTGTTGCAGTTGTCACCCTTAACCTTTCGAAATGTTGCAGGTGAAACCCTTTTAGGCAGTTTTCATCCATAATTCTGTTAGTTAGCCAAAAATTTAACTTAGACCACATTTTTAATATTTTAAAAAATAAAAAGGGGCAAAATAGTAATTTTCCATTTATTATATTAATTAATTAATTAAAAATAAGGAAAAAAAAAACACACACACACACTCTCTTGTCCTCTTTCTCTCAACCTTCACCCATCCCCACCTTAAACCTAACCTCCACCTCCACCTCCACAAACCACCTGCTAGCGACCGACAAACAAAACATGGCTTTGGAAGGGTAAAAACTAGCAACAAAGAAGATGAAGAAATGGGAATCTGCTACTAGTCGGAGCCCGTCACCAAAAATTTCAAAAGAGAAGTTAAAAAAAAAAAAAAATTCAAATTGCATTTGCCTTCAGCCTTATTCTTCAAAAAAAAAAAAAAGATTTTATACTCATTTACAGAGATTTCAAGACAACGTTTTTGAACAATTTTCTCAATCCCTTACCTCCCCTTCATTTTTTTCAACAATCACGTTTCTCTCTCCACAATAAAAATGGCAACTTCTGACCCAATGACCATTCTTCTTCTCTTCCACCTTTAATTTCTGAACCCCTATGCTCTCTTTTACTGTCTCTATGTTTTTCTATCTATCTAGTCTCTATCTTTCTGTCTGATTTCTCTCTCTAGATTTCATTTTATCCCTTTCTCATTTTGTGGTGTTGATATATGTGTTTTTACACTTTTTGCTGTACTCTACTGTGCCCAGTAGCAGGTGAAGGTGGTGGTGGCCCTTTTTTTTTTTTTTTTTTTTTTTTTTTTTTTTATTTAATTTTTTAATGTGATTTATTTTTTTTTTTTTTTCTTATTTCTTATTTAATTATTTAATGTGATAAATGAAAAATTGCTCTTTTGCCCCTTTATAAAATATTAAAAATGTGGTCAAAATTAAATTTTTGGTCAACTAACAGAATTATAGATTGAAATTGTCTAAAAGGGTTTCACTTGCAACATTTGGAAAGGTTAAGAGTGACAACCGCAACAAATCAAAGGTTTGTGGAAAGTCTGCTAATGTTTCAAAAGTTTGGGGCTTTTGCTGCAATTGTACCAGAAGGCTAAGTATGAAAAAATTTCAAAAGGATCAAAGGTGATGTGAAGATACCTAGATCTACTAGCAGAGTACTTCCATTGATGTGAACATGTAGCACATAGTACAACTCAATTATTTGTGATATGGTTTGTGTTATTGATGGTGTTAGAAACTGATTCTTGGATCATTCTTGTGGAATCTATTCAAAAGTACCAGTGACCATTCTTTTATGAAAATGGTGATTTAAGGCTGAAAATATGATGGAAAATTGTCTAGGAAAATGCGCAATAGTTAGGACTTGAAAGCCATTGTGAACAAACCTTTAAAACAACGTAATTAAGTTCTTGATTATAAGAGTACATTAAATTTCGGAACTAGGTTGAAAATGGCAAGTGGTTCGAGTACAAAAGTTTTGAGGATTCAACCTGCAAACTAAGAAATTTTTAACGCACCTTTTATTGTATGCTTTCTATTGTGACAGACACAATATATGTCAGACTAAAGAACATAGCAAACTAATAGAATCACATAATCATCACATACACAGAGAACACATTGCGCTATGCTCTGAACCTAAAACTCTGGAATATTTAGGCTACCCTCTTGCCTCCGGGTAAAATGCCAGGATCTCATATCTTATCTTCTTCAATGTTCAGACAACTTCTTTCATATTCGCCCTCTCATTTCACTTTCCATGGAGCAATTTAAAGCTAGTTCCATTATAGATGACAAACATTTCAACTTTTCTGTGTAATATTCTTCTTCTAGAACCAACAAGTTCGAATCTATAATTTGAGTAATAGCATTGTGCAAAGAAGCATTTATCCAGCTCCTCAGGCTTAATTTCCCAGAAAACATTTCGCTTCTTGCTATCATTCTGGTAAATATTTCCATTAACATAATACCATAGCTACAAACACCTGATCTTATTGACACCAACCCTTTCAATCCATACTATACACACATTATGAAATGTATGAGTTGTGTTGTGTTCGAAGCTATATTGCATAAGAAATATAATATATTTTACAAAAAAAAAAAAGATGACAAAATCTCATCCCAGGGAATTGTTTTGGACAATTAAGGACGAAAATTATAGAGATAAGCAGATATTGAATCCTTTATTATGGGCAATTGTCCCTTATGACATTTACTATGTTTTAAGTCTAATCTGCCTTCAACCCATGTTCCCACACACACTATCTTAATACAAGGAACTATTTAGCTAAGAAAAAAAATGTACTGGACTAAATTTAACTCTTATTTTTTATTTATGCCAAACGTACTTAAAAGTTCAAGAAAAAAGATAGACGATTTACCTGATGCAATGTAACCCAATGTTCCCGGGGTTGTAGTATGTGTATTGCTTTCTCCCTCACCCAGTAACTTGGCAATTCCAAAATCGGACAAATGGGCAGCCATATCGTCATCCAGCAGTACATTACTTGGCTTTAAATCACAATGAACAATCTGTGTTGAGTAACTATAGTGCAGATATTCCAATGTACATGCTATGTCTATCGTTATGTTAATTCTCTGCAAGCTATCCAAGACATAGCTGTCTGAATATAACCACTTCTCAAGGCTTCCATTAGATATGTACTCGAGTACCAAGGCCTTAAAATTTGGATTGGAGCAAGTACTAATGACTTTGCACAAAACTCGATGTCGAAGGTTGCGCAAGACATCACATTCGACATCAAAACTCTTGAATGCATTTTGGTGTTGCAAATTGAACATCTTCACTGCTACATCCCTTCCATTATTAAGAGTCCATCTACAGATAGAGCTAAAACTCCTTGATCCAAGTAAATGGCTTTCACAAACAATACACCTATATTTCTAACATATCTAGTTTCTTGAGTTTTTCATGTATAAAGACTCCTTAAACACTCAAAGACACAAATCGTCATCAGTTGAAAAGCGTGCAATCAAAAGAGACTCGAGAAAAACAAGAATCTTGAAGACTTGGACGTAGAANGTAATAGCATTGTGCAAAGAAGCATTTATCCAGCTCCTCAGGCTTAATTTCCCAGAAAACATTTCGCTTCTTGCTATCATTCTGGTAAATATTTCCATTAACATAATACCATAGCTACAAACACCTGATCTTATTGACACCAACCCTTTCAATCCATACTATACACACATTATGAAATGTATGAGTTGTGTTGTGTTCGAAGCTATATTGCATAAGAAATATAATATATTTTACAAAAAAAAAAAAGATGACAAAATCTCATCCCAGGGAATTGTTTTGGACAATTAAGGACGAAAATTATAGAGATAAGCAGATATTGAATCCTTTATTATGGGCAATTGTCCCTTATGACATTTACTATGTTTTAAGTCTAATCTGCCTTCAACCCATGTTCCCACACACACTATCTTAATACAAGGAACTATTTAGCTAAGAAAAAAAATGTACTGGACTAAATTTAACTCTTATTTTTTATTTATGCCAAACGTACTTAAAAGTTCAAGAAAAAAGATAGACGATTTACCTGATGCAATGTAACCCAATGTTCCCGGGGTTGTAGTATGTGTATTGCTTTCTCCCTCACCCAGTAACTTGGCAATTCCAAAATCGGACAAATGGGCAGCCATATCGTCATCCAGCAGTACATTACTTGGCTTTAAATCACAATGAACAATCTGTGTTGAGTAACTATAGTGCAGATATTCCAATGTACATGCTATGTCTATCGTTATGTTAATTCTCTGCAAGCTATCCAAGACATAGCTGTCTGAATATAACCACTTCTCAAGGCTTCCATTAGATATGTACTCGAGTACCAAGGCCTTAAAATTTGGATTGGAGCAAGTACTAATGACTTTGCACAAAACTCGATGTCGAAGGTTGCGCAAGACATCACATTCGACATCAAAACTCTTGAATGCATTTTGGTGTTGCAAATTGAACATCTTCACTGCTACATCCCTTCCATTATTAAGAGTCCATCTACAGATAGAGCTAAAACTCCTTGATCCAAGTAAATGGCTTTCACAAACAATACACCTATATTTCTAACATATCTAGTTTCTTGAGTTTTTCATGTATAAATCTTCCTAAACACTCAAAGGTTCAAATCGTCATCGGTTGAGAACAAGCAATCAAAAGAAACTCGAAGAGAACAAGAATCTTGAAGATTAGATTTTAGAAGTTGTTTATCGAAACATCTATTTATATGTAGAGGTATAACTCATCGATTTTTAACAAATGCATAAAGTTCAAAATATTTCCCATTATTCATAACTTGCATAGAAAAGTCTTGACATGAAAATAAGTTTTGAGAATTGAACATTTTAATAAAGAAAATTTTCAAAATCTTACACATTTCGATCGATCGAAATGTGGACCGGTCGACCGGTTTGTTCAACCGAAATATCAGTCGAAACTCCAACGGTTTGAATTTTACAACGGCTATATTCACACTTCAGTCAACCGAAACTTCATGATTTTCAATCTTTTGATCTATAAATAGTCATCTCTCTTGCATTCAATTCCAACAACCTACAAGAGCAATTAAGAGAGTTTATTTATTGAAAATCATTGAGTTTACTTGATTATACACTCTATTTCATTTATTACAAAGAATCTCTTAATTGATTAAAACTAGTTTCATCTATTTCATCAAAGATTCTATTTTACAAGAAAACTTGTCAACCTCATCTATTTCTCTATTCTTGATAAAAGTTTTCTTTGTCAACACTTATATTGAAGTGTAAATCTCTCGTCATACTTAACTTGTATTATTTGTTAAGAGAGATCATTGGTTGGAAACTTTGACACAAATATATAAACTATTTCATTATCCATCATTCATCAAAGTTTACAACATAAACACTTGAATTTTACTATTTGCTATATATTGAAGTGTTATTCTAACTCTCTAAATACTTGACTTGATTATATCATTTGTTAAGAGATTTCTTTCATTTGTAAAATTATCACTTACATTTTGGTGGTTTCGAGAGCCATTTGAAAACTAGATTGTTGTTGAGGATATATGCTCATTGTTGTAAGTTTCTTGAGGATAAGTGCTGCTTGTTGTAAGTCACTTAAAGATCGGTACTCCTTGTTTGTAAGTTACTATTATAGTTCATTTGGTCTTGCTCGTAACGGAGAGATTGGTAATGGGGACGTAGAACACATTGTCTATTGAACCCCATTAAATTCGCTTGTTATCTTTACATTATTGCACCTTAATTTAAATTGCTGTTTATATTGTGCCGTATCCATACTTGAATTAAGTTATCAAATTTTCATATTTACTTCTCGTATTAGACTTTGCATTTTTATCTTGTGAATTGAATAAGTTTGAGACTAATTGTCGACAAAGTTTCAAAAATCAATTAACCCTCCTCTTGGTTAGTTATTCTGGGTTATCAATTGGTTTTAGAGCCTAGGTACACATTTTAAAAGATTTTACTATCTTGTGTTATTGCTAATCTTAATATTGAGGGACATTCTACAAATCGTCCTCCTCTGTTTGATGGTACACATTATAATTATTGGAAAACTAGAATGATGATTTATATCCAATCAATTGATTATAATGTTTGGGAGGTTATTGAATTTGGTCCTCACAAGCTTGCTAAAGTAATTAAAGCTGATGGAAAATCGGAAAAAGCAACACATTTTATTAAAAAATGAGACCAAAAAGATTTTAGAGAGTCAAAAGGATTTTGAAAAAGAAATAGATGATCATGAATCCCTAATTTAAAAAAATGTTTTTCTAAAAGAAAAGGTCCTAAAGTTAACCAACATTGTGAACAAACTCACCCAAGGAAAGAAAAACTTTAAGTTAATCTTTGGAAACAAAAATGTGTTTTTGATAGAGGAATTGGATACAAACCTTCTCTAAAGCAAAAATCTCTTGAAAACATATTTGTCAAAGCTTTTCACACCAAATGTAGTTTTTGTATACGACCAAGAAACCCTAATCAAGCTCTGATACCAGTTTTGTTGGGAATTTACTTCAAACCACACCTCACACTTAAACGAACAAGCACAAACAATAAAGAAAACACAAGATCACATAATATGTTGATCCAGTTCAGCCAAACACGACCTAAACTGGGGGGCTTAGGAACAACCCATCCACTAGTACAAATCGCCTTCCAGAGAGAGAAATGTTACAGCAAGAACGACTCAGAACCAGAGTTTGGTCATCGATCCAAAGATCTACCAAAATCAGTAAGTTCTAGTCCACAAATCTAACTCAAACCCTATGAGAAAATCTATACAATTTAGCCACTATTTCAAGCCTAAATAATACATAAGATTCACTCAACAAGAAGCTAGATCTATTACAGAGGACATCAGACGAAGAAGAAAGTACAGACTCTACACGAAGGAGCCAAAAGGACAGAGAGAAAAAAGAGTCTCGAAGAATGAAGAATGAATCTGAAAAGCAGTAGCCCAAAAGACAATATTTTCTCCAAGATAAGATCTCAGCCATTGATTCCATCCAACGGTCCTTATTAATCCCAAACTAGCACAATCCATGAGAAAACCCAACTACGAGTAAGTGGTTGACACTTAAGCAGCTTAATTGGACTATTAATCAAATAATACAAATGACACAAATAGCACCAGTCCAATAGTGTTTTGAGAAACACAACTTTCACAACAAGAAAAGAGAGGTTTTCCAATTCAGGCTGCATATTTCCAGTAAGATTCATACCAGAAATATCTAATGCAGTCTCTTTGGTTGCGAGAACTACAAGTAACTCCAATCCAGTCACACACCGAGGCAGAAGAAGACCAGTTCTTCGACAGAATTGCTGAAGGGTCTAAACTGATGTGTGCTTTCAAGGTCAAAAGAGAAGCTTGATCTGTAGTGACATTGGTTTCTGACATAGCCAAACACACCATTAGAGTGACTATCAAAGAATTGCAGAAGGAAAGTATTGAGATTTCTCCATGGTTATGTCTAGTTTGTGAAATCTGGATTACTGGGCTCTATATGTGCAACGAGAACTGGATCACTACAAGAAAACAATCCATGATTTCTTTGACTTTTTGGATTATTAAAATGAAATATTACGCGACAACCTTTGAGTAAAATTAAAGACTGTATATAAAAAATGGTATATGGGGATAAAGGTGACAAATAGAACACTTAGTCCCGTTTGGTTTAAATAAAAATTAAATTTTTAATAATTTTTTATAAAATTTGATAAATATATGTTTGAAAAGTTGATAAAATAGTGAATTCTTTTAAGTATAAGATTTAAAAAATAATAAGACTTGAGTTTTTAAGGAAGTGGGAACCAAACAAATAGTATAAAAAAGGGTAATTGGCACAAAACGTCCCTACCTATGACGGGTATTGTGGAAAACGTCCCAACGTTTGATTTTTTTGGTGCAGAACGTCCCTACCTTTGCATTTTCTTGCGCAAAATGTCATTTTCATCAATTTTTAACATAAAATGACCATTATACCCTCTTCTATAAATAAAAATAAATAAATAAATAAAGAATAAATTGCAATCTCCTCCTAAACTTTTTTAAAAATGTAAATGAGTCCAAAATTTTAAGAAAATCTCAAATCATCCAAACCCTCACCAAATTATTCAATCTCAAATCATCCAAACCCTTCTTCTCAAAGCTCTCCAAAATCTCGGTCTTCGCTCCACCACTCTTCTTCTCCTCCTTCTCACCACCACCGAACCACCGTTCGTACCAGGGGGACGTGGAGGCGGGCTGTGGTGAATCTATATTGTTCGGAAACTGGGCATTATTGGGCAGTCCATCTGGAAAGTCCTCAACAAAATAGGCATATTCTGCCGGCCGCTCGTGGCCTTAGTAAACATGATATTACCCCCCTCTAAAAGCGCGAGCAACACGCCGTCGAAGAGAGCCGAGCGAGAAGCCGGGCCAAGGCCTTGGCGCATCTGAAGGAATCCGCCCGTGGCGGCACCAGCGAAGATGGAATTCCAGGGATCCTCTTTTTGTCTTAGATATACCAAAGAACATTTTTTTGCTCGATTTCTGGTGATTCTGTGGTAAATGAAGCTGATGTTAGGGGCTTTCCTAGGATACCAAAATCTGGTGGTTTGGGAGGTCGATCTTTGCCGGGATTTGAGAAAGAAGGGTTTGGATGATTTGAGATTGAATAATTTGGTGAGGGTTTGGATGATTTGAGATTTTTTTAAAATTTTGGACTCATTTATATTTTTAAAAAAGTTTAGGAGGAGATTGCAATTTATTCTTTATTTATTTATTTATTTTTATTTATAGAGGAGGGTATAATGGTCATTTTATGTTAAAAATTGGTGAAAAGGACGTTTTGCGCAAGAAAATGCAAAGGTAGGGACGTTCTGCACCAAAAAATCAAACGTAGGGACATTTTCCACAATACCCGTCATAGGTAGGGACGTTTTGCGCCAATTACCCTATAAAAAATAATAAATACATAGGCTGGTTGCTTGTTATTAATTTATGATAGGCTTGTGATTCGTTCAAGGAAGATATCTCATTCTTCTATTTTATATGATTCTATTCATCCTTATATATTAAAAAAAGAAAATGACTTTTTCATTTTCTTAATTATGCTATTTAAAAATAATCATTGGGGAATAAACAACTCCGTATCTCTTGATAACATATTTTCCCCTCAGCAAAAGGTAAAAATAATTTTAATTTTTTTTTTTCGTTTTACCCTTCTGTATTATTTTTTTGTATTTAAATTAAATTTCTTTCTTTCTTATTATTTATTAGATGTACTTTTTCATACTTTTAATTTAGACTAGATCATCTTAGTTAAAAAAGAAAAACAATTATAACTATTGTTATTAAATTCAAAAAATTATAAAATGGAATTTTTTTAAATACGGTTGATAAATAATTAACAAGCCGGCATAATTTAATATTTACAAAGAAATTAATAAAGTTAAGAAAAATCATTAAATATTTTTTTTTAGTGCAACTGCCTACGCAACTAAAAATAGTATACAATAAGACCAATTAATCGACAAAGCACTACGCGCACGAAGCTGTATTGCCTGTTTTGGTAATAAAGTAGAAAATAGCACAATCAACATCACTACACAACTCTTAAAATAGCAAGTTCTTGGAATACTGTGGGAATTGAACCGGGTTAAATTGATACTCTCACAATTTGTAAACGCGTTTTTGGCAAATGCGACTTTGTTAAATCACACTTTCAACCAGACTACGATACATGGATGAATCTTGGCTGTTAGTTTGAATTATGGATGGTTCTTTTTCATTGGGCCATATTCTTTTGGCATTCTCGAGTTTTGCTTTAGGGTTTTATTTTGTTCTCTCTCTAAGAGTGCGCCATTCTGAGGGTTTTCTCTATATTTTCGACCACTCTGTAATTCCTTCTCAAATTCTTGATTTGAGAAGGCGATCTGTAATATTGTAACATCTTTGTGATGATATTCTGAGTGAATATTTGTTAGGAAGTGTTTATGCTTCTGATTTGTTGATTCTGACGTTCTGAAGTGATTCTTTATGGTTCATGTAGATCGATGGTTGTATTTAAGAGACATAAGTGTTCTATACTATTCTTTGTGATTCACTGAACATTATTGTAAATTTTTGTTGCCATTTTGGACGTTGTAGTGGAACCAAGCATAATCCAAATTTTGGATGCTCAACAGGGGATGTAGGTGTTGAAGCGGTCATTGAACCTCCGGGGCTTAGGCCGAAATATGTCGATTCTGTTCCTTTAATTTTCTGTACTTTATTTCAGAGAAGGTTTTTGATATTTTTGTTTCTTGTTCTAATATCGTGTGTTCTTGGCCTAACAGTGGTATCAGAGCTATTAACTGAGGAGCAAGATACCTGAATTTTGGAGAAAAATGGTTGATCAGAAAATGATCTAAATCTTTGGAATTGCTATTAAACAAAATTACATAATATCGAGTTTTAAACTCGTTGGGTGAGATCTTTCTAAACTTTTGTAAAGTTCACTTTTCAAATTTTTTAGGATTTCTTGATTTTTCCCTTGATTTACCATGCATTGAAACCTTCTTGATCTTAGTCTTTGTCCAAAAACTCCTAGAGGCCTTGGGAATCTTAGATTAATCAAGTATGTGTGTGTACCTGGAGAATTTTGCAGGAGAAATCTATGAAACATTATTTTGTGATCTATGTTATTGTGTTTTCTTAGTCTTAATTTCCATATTCTCTGCAAGTGCCTATTATTTGAAAATCTTGTTCTACTCTGTATATTATTGTGATTTTCTGATTTTTACCGGTCTGTACTCTTGCTGTTATTTGCATATTTGAGTAAGTAGTATTCTGTCTATGAGTCTTAATTGACTATAACATAGGTTCTACTAAATTTGAAGTCAGACAGTTTGATGGAAAATTGATTTCAATTTGTGGAGTCAAAAAATGAAGGCTATCTTAATGAAAATGAGATGTCTTAAGGCCTTAGATGATAGTTGGCATGTTGAATTACTTCATCCAAAGATAGCTAAACTTGAAGAAGTTGCTTGGAGTACTATTTTCTTGTACTTATCAGAAAATGTGATAAGAAGTATTGATGAAACTAAAATTGCCTCTAAACTGTGGACCATTCATGCAAAGTATGCGACTAAGACTACTCCAAATAAGTGTTTCTTATTAAAACAATTCTTTTCTTTCAAAATGGATCCCTCAGTTGATTTGGATGAAAACTTGAATATATTTACAAAACTTACCCATGACTTGGCTAACTGTGATGAAAAACTTTCAAAAGATCAGATGGCCATGGTCTTGTTAAACTCCATTAGTGATAGATATAAAGACATCAAGATTGCTCTAGAGTATGGTAGGGAAGAACTTACTACTGATGTGATAATAAATTCTTTAAGGAATAAAGCTCTAGAGCTAAAATCTGATTCTGGTAATAATCTAAATGGAGATGGTTTGCTAGTAAAAGGGAAAGGTTTTGGTAAATAAAATTATCATCCTAAGTCTTTTACTGAAAATAAAAATAGATTTAATGATATGCACAAGTCCAAAGCTAAGGCTAAAGGTAAGAAATGTTATTACCGTGGGAAACTGAGACATTTTGCCAAAGATTGTATTATAAAGAAAATTGACTTGAAAGATTATAAGTTTGATGAAGGGAGTAATGCTTTAGTGTATAATAAAGCTAAGT
>CAIGRF010366802.1:1332-13758 GCA_903798235.1 Fraxinus ornus | reverse complement strand
TACCTCATGTCTCCACCTGAAACAGATATCATACATGCTCCATACACTCACCAGGGCTAAGGTCAAGAACACCCAAGTAGAAGCAACTACTTACAGTAATTAATCAAGAGCAAATAAACATGCGACAGAGATATCATATTGGATAACACAGATCTTTTCAAACATGTTCACAAAGAACAACTGATTAGCACCAAGTCAATCAACAGACTTGTTGCTTGTTAATTAAGTTTTAATTATGTATTTACACCTAATCACCCCCCTCTAGGTATAGTAGGGTCAAATCTTGCATTTTTCATTTAATATCAGAGCTTAATTTCGATTCATGACCCTTATTTGATTGTCTAGATGGGTAGTTCTTTATCTGTACCACCATATTTTGATGACAGTAATTATGTCTATTGGAAAGTACCGATGAAAGCTTTTCTTAAGGCATTGGATGAACATGTATGGATTCTGTGCAAGATGTGTAGACTCCACCTTCAACAACTATTGATGGTATAGTTACACCTACTGATATTTCTTTATGGACAAAAACAAACTTGGATGAATGTAGTTGGAATAATAAAGGTTTGCATGCTTTGTTTATGGCTGTGTCTCCTGAAGAATTTAGAAGAGTGTCTATGTGTGATACTGCTAATGAAGTTTGGGACATTTTGGAAACAACCCATGAGGGTACTAAAATTATGAAAAATTTCAAATTGCAAATGCTGACGTCTAGATTTGAAGAACTTATGATGAATGATGATGAGAAATTTGATGAATTATATACTAAATTGAACGATATTGTGAATTCTAGTTTTAATCTAGGTAAAAGGATCCCCGAGTCGAAAATAATTCGTAAGCTTCTTAGATCCCTACCTGAAAGGTTTAGACCTAAGGTAACTGCAATTGAAGAAAGTAAGGACCTAGATAGCGTTAAGGTAGAAGAACTCGTAGGATCCTTCCAAACTTATGAATTGACCTTAGCACAGCCTAAGAAATAGAAATCCATCGCCATGAACACTGTTAGAGAAGTTGAGAGCGATTTCACTAACACTGAGACTATTAGGGACGATGACATTGCCTATTTTGTTAAAATATTCCAGAAGGTGATCAGGAATAGGAGAAAGTCTCTGGTGTTGAATAGTGAAGTTCCTAATAAACTCTCGAGTGGTAGACGTGAGAAGAACGCCTCTACTGCTCCCATTAAGAAACCTCAATATGTCCCATGTCATGAGTGCAAGGGATTTGGTCACTTTAGGAATGAATGTCCTAATCTGAATAGGAGCTCAAGAAGCTCGAATAAGGAAAGGTGTAAGGCTTTAGCTGTGACCATGAGTGATGAGGAGTCGGATTTCGGTTCACAGAATGAGACATCGAGAGGTGAGGATGAAAAAAAATTCATGGCCTTCACTTTGATTGCTACAATTGAATCCAATCGCGAGATTTAGAAGGGAGAAAGGAAAAATGAGAGTGTGCAACCTGCTGAAAAGTCTAATGATGAGATGGACATTCACGAGTCTTATCGTGAATTGTTTGAAGAAAGTCTCAAAATCAAGAAGGTCAACAAAGATGTTCTGAAAAACTTTTGAGTGACCTTTAGGACTCAACTAAGAGAGTTAGTGAGTTGAAGCTCGTTAATGAAAACTTGGAAACTAAAGTTAAATCATTAACATCTGACCTTGATAAATCCAATTCTCAACTCTAGTCTTTTATGAGTTGCTCGCAGAAGTTGGATAATCTGTTTGGAATGCACAAGCATGCGGGTGACATGTATGGTCTGGGTTATGTTCGTAATCGTGATACTACTGCTAGTACATCTAAGACCACATTCGTTCCTTCCACGAACAAAGCTCATGAGATTACTCATCTGAAACCCAAGGGTAAGCATGTCATAGGATCGGGACCTACCACAAAGCGTAAGGTCAATCGTCCTACTTTTCGATAACCTCCACCGAGCAGGTTTGGACCACGGTTCATTCCCACTTGTCACCATTGTGGTGAACTTGGACACATTAGACCTAGATGTCATAATCGTGTGACTAGAAGCAAGAATCTGGATTTCACTAACAAGGTTGATTTTCTTGCAAATCAAGTCAACAAATTAACTGAGATGATGACTCGGTTAACTCAATCATTTTCTACGTCTGAGAAAGTTAAGGTCAAAAGGAGCGATCTCAATGGACGTGAAATTGGTCGTGCTCTTAATGGTAAGGGCATTCAGGTCTCATCCTAATTTTGTGACTAGTCGCAGGCACGTATAGTTCGTTGTGTCAATTCATTCATGCATGCATCCTATTTATTTGTGTTTTGTGCTATTTTTTGCTGTTCTATTTTTTTGCACTTATTTGCTTTAAGTATTGTTTTCAAAAACAAAAACAAAACAAAAAAAATTGAAAAATGTGAAAAATACAAAAATATTTTATGTTTAAGCAAACGACACATCGTTTTGATTTTAAACCTGTTTTGTGAAACCAAGTTAGAAATTAAATGTGTTATACCGTTATTTCCATTCCTTGGTTCGGTTTAATGTAGAGTATTAAGTATATGTGTTGTCGTGTAATCATTTGTACTGCACACACTATAACATTGTGAATTGATTTCGAACCGTGTGTGTGAGATTTGGGATGGCAGTCACGTGTTAGTTAGGTGACCTCGAACATGAATTGACCTACATGTAAATGACCTTAGCTCGTGATAGTCTCCCTCCATTGGTGCATTTATGATGGAAAAATAATCAAAATAAAAATATGAGTGCTTATTGATTCATCTTATACTCTATTCGAAGCCTATTTGACTCGAGTAATTAAGCCCGAGGGGTTTTTCATAACCTGGTGCCTATGGTCATGTGACTAGGGTTAATCGGCCTAAAGCTCGTTACAGGGTCAATTTAGTCGCTTAATGGACAGGGTATGCACATAAGATGCTATTTATAAGAAAAGCGATGAAAAATAATTTATGCTCATATTCAGGGGGAGAAAAGAAAATTTATCATTTTATTGAACTCATTTTCAGGTCCTAAAATTTATTTGGGTTTGACTTTCATTTGTAGGGATCATTCTTATTTAGCAAGTGATATTTTGCATGTCCTTTCTCACAAAATTAAGGTTTGGAATCATTTTCACGAGAAAATAGTGGCACATTTCACATATGAGTCATTTATACACATTACTCCATCTTGAACTTAACTGCGTACTTGAGAAAGTCTATTTGACAATGCTCGACTTGTGTTTGCATGCTTGATTTAAATCATCGAAGTGTTGAGTACTGAATTTGCTTGAATTTCGTGTTATTTTTATATTTGAAAAAAAAAACGAGTAGTGCTAAGTCTGAAAGTTTTGAAAAATGTGCTACGTTTGTCATTTTTTGAAACTATGCTTAAAATGGATTTTTCAGAAGTTTGGTACTATTTTTGACATTTGAGCTTTCGCTCGATTTTCGCTTGAATGTCGCTCGAGCGACCCTTTCAGATTCCTTTTCGTTCGAGCTTCGCTCGAGCAATGGTCGCTTATAAAGCGCAATTCCAACCTCATTTTCACTCATTTTTTCGCATTTTTCTCTAAAAACTCGATCTTCATTCGTCAAATTTTGGCAAATTCCACTTCAAGTCCTGGGCTACATTAACATCAATTTTACCATTCAATTCTTCAAATTTCAAAGGTAAACCTCCACAGCCCTAGTTTTGACATTTTTGGGATTCTATGATTTTCTTTGTTATTTGTCGTAATTGTTCACTTCAATTCACATGTTTTGAGTTTGTTAATGATATGAGTTTTCTATTTCATCAATGTGCCTCAAATTTTGCATGATTTTACATGAGTTTGCCCATAGTTGATTTGACAATGCATGATTCTTGCCTTTGCTTCATTTGGTCGATTATGGTGGAGTTTAGGATAGTATTAGATGATGGATAACGTGTTTCAGCTAATTGGATAATGGGTTGGTCGTTGGTGTGTTCAATTGTTCTTTTAATGTCTTGAAATTCCATTGCACTTCAAGTGTTCGATGAAATGTTTCTTTGAAGTAATTGTGTGATTTTGGCTACACTTTTGCACACACGAGTCACATACCGTCCCATGAACACCTCTCGTAGCATCTCTTGACATGTTTGTCCTGCAATCATGTTCCAGATGCCTCCGAAGAGCCAGGACCACTGCTCAGCAGTCTAGTGGATCCACATCGTACACTCGAGGGCATTTCATAACTTCTACTGCTTTTGAGGTTTTACTTCTCAGTTTTCACTTCATCATGTCCTCGTAGAGCGTGAGGTCATTTTAGCTGACTTATCCTCCGATATTACTATCATATTTACTTCTCAGGGTTGGGATTCTCTGTTGACTGGGTTAGTTCTCCCTTCTAGTCTGTTGGTTCAGGAGTTTTTCGCAAACATTCATGAGATTTGCGATACTTCTTTTCGGGTCTTCCTTAGAGGTCGTACTCTTAGGCTTTCACCCGATGTGTTAGCCGAGTCTTTACATATTCCTCTGGTTTTTGACCTGATCTATCCATATCTTTCTGATGAGACCGGTCCATCTGATCTGGTGGTTTATTCCACTCTTTTTGATACCCCATTGGAAGGGAGTTCCACAGTAGTCCGTACTGGATCGCTTTCGACTGAGCGCTAGGTTTTGTTGCGCATTATGTGCACGAACATGTGGTCGATCGTAAACACTTCTATTTTACCATCTGATAGGGCTAGATTTCTTTACGCCCTGGTTCACGGTGACTCGATTGACCTTCCTACTTTTCTGTGCCAGCATATTCTTTGCACTTATTGAGTTTCTGGTTGTAGGATAGGTCTGCCTTATGCTTACCTTTTCCATCGATTAGTCACCACCCTTGGTGTGACTTTTTCGGAGGGTCCTTATCAAATAGGTCAACCGATTGGTCACACTAATATTTGACACAGTCGATCACACATGTATTCTTCTTCTACTCATGATGAGCCTACTGATTTTACAGTGCCAGCTGATCCTATTGGTGGTCTTCTGTCTGTTGATCCATTTTCTATCTCGTCCACTTAAACTGATCCTTCATCGTCTTCTACTTTTGTCCTTCTTGTTCTTTCTTCAATTGATCCATGGCCGCCTTGATGGGCCAGATGTCGACCTTGATCAGTCAGCAGGCTCGATTGCTAGCCGAGGTGACCCAGACGATGCGAGAGCATTGAGAGTATGATAGTGATAATACTGATGCTTCACATAGAGACGGTGCTCCTGCTCAATAGATATGGATAGTGTAGTAGTTGAAATTAGTTTTGTCTAGCTAGTAGTTAGGCTGGTTCTTGATGTATTATAAACTCTTTTGTAGCCTTTCTCTAGTTATTGGAAAAAAAAAAAGCTGTCATTATATGCGTTATTCCTTATATTATGTGCTTTTGCTCTGTCCCTTTCGACATTTGTGACAAAAAGGTGGATATATTTTTATTTGTAAGGGGGAGCTATATCATTTGCATTTGTTGTTTGAGCAGCTACATATGTCTTTAAGGGTCGATGAGGTGAGGCATAGATACATTTTGACATTTGACTTGATATACATTGCATTGATTTTTACACTTATGTCTTTGAGGGGTTGTTGGGGGTGAGACATAGATATACATTTTAAGACATTGTGTTTTTTGATTGATATTTCATTTTCATGTCTTGAGAGGTCATTGGGGAGAGACATAGATATATGTACCTACTGTTTTAACACTTTGAGCATTTGCAGTAAGGGAATCTTGTGCATTACATTTGCATTGCAAATCATGTACTGAGGGCCAGTATGTGCATTGCGTTTGTGTTGCATTTCATGCATGGTTGTTTGAGTTTTGATGTTTTGTGATATTAATGTGGTCATGGTGTTTTGGTTAGCATTAATATTGCATCTCAAAGTAGCTTGCTTT
Source organism: Fraxinus ornus (assembly GCA_903798235.1). Lineage (NCBI taxonomy): Eukaryota > Viridiplantae > Streptophyta > Magnoliopsida > Lamiales > Oleaceae > Fraxinus > Fraxinus ornus. The sequence goes on along the minus strand of CAIGRF010366802.1, from coordinate 7,895 downwards.
TTGAATTGATTATGCTTCTAAGTACTTTATTGCTTATTTCCCGTATCAGGTGCTTTTACACTGGGTATGTGAGTTTTGATTTCAGGATACATGATGAACAAAGTAGAAGCTACATTCAATTGGACTTGAGTAGTTTTGATAGGTTGAGTTTTGTTTTGTATGTAGTTTTGTCACAGAATGCCTAAGAGGGAGTTTGTTAGATTTATATATTTTATTGGTGATTCTGTGAACAAAAGGACCAACTTGAACAATTACAGAAGTTTATGGACTTAATTGTAAAGTTTCATAGTTGGTAGGTTAGCTTAGGGTTCAGGATTTCATGATTGGAACAAGGATTCAAGCCGATTTTTCGCTAGCTGCTCGCTGGAGTGATGCTAGAGCGAATGAAACAGAGACAACATTGATCGACCTTCGCCCCACTGTCGCTCGAGTGACAGACCCTTCACTCGAGCGAAGTAGCCTTCTCACTCGAGCGACGTTTTTACAGTCAGACCTAATTTTTTGTTTTCGAGATTTTTTCTTGGCCCATACAACCTATTTCGTCCAACCTATAAACAAAAGCGCTGCATATTCTGCGAACAAGAGATTGAACACATTTTATTCAAAAGAGAATTCATCCTACACAAGATTACACAAGATCAAAAGTTCAATCTTTCAACTCATATGTGTTTCTTTCATTGAAAACATCAAAGCCATGAAATCAAACATTGAATTGGTTTCTTCGCTTGGGTTTGCTGCAAGATTGTGTCTTCAACTGTGTTGTATTAAAGATCAAGGAAGAGTTTGAAGAGCGAGGAGTTCTTGGGAAAGATCTACAGGAGATAAATTGCGTAAAGAGTTAGGATTGGAGTTCGTGTGCTCATTCCAGGAGGATTGTTTTGCAAAGAAGAGTCGGGATTGGTGTTAGTGTGCATATTCCAGAAGGGCTTCATACTTCAGACAGGAAATCAGAAAGCTTGTGTCGTCAACTTTGCTGGTAGTCTGTAAGTTTTATTGACAGTTTATAGTGGATCTTTGATTGGCAAAGAAGAGCCAAGATTGGTTTTTGATTTAATTATTTGATTTTAGTATTTTTTTTTTATATGAAAAAAAGAGAGTTGTCATTTTGCCCTTTAAGAATTAGTCAACAGTTGGTCAATTTTTTAATTTTTGGTCAACTAACGGCCAAATTAATGGTTTCTATCAATTTGGACTTCGGGTGCGAATTGTTTAAAGGTTTGGTACCGTGGGTTGTACAAATGAAAATTTTGGACAAAGTCTGCAAAAATGTGAAAGATTTGGTACCGTGGCTGCAATTTCCCTTAATTAAAACATTAAAAAAGTTTAAGAGAGTTTTTCTTTTACCATTTTTGACCTTAAAGTATAAAATGAAAAATCAACGATTTATCGTCTTAGATTAATTATTCGGTATTCCATTGTGAATTAAGGAATTAATTATTCTCTAAATTAGCATGCATTTAAGAATTAACGTGGTCTTGTTGCCATGATTAAGTTCGTTTTTGAGCCCATTCTTTAATCTTGAACTCGTTTTGAACAACACATTTTAACAATACAATAATTTTGCACAAAATTCTAAATTTTTCTCTAAAAATTTATATTTTCAAAAACTGGAGCTCAAACAGAAATAATATAATATTTCAAATTGATATATACATTTATCATTCTAAATCATTCTTATTTAGTTAATATATATTTAGAGCCACCAATAGTGAAATTTAATATTTTGATTAAGTTTAACTCTTTGCAATTTGAGTATGATTGTTTGATAATAACATTTTGAGATTTTAATCGTATTCATAGGAAGCATTCCATAAGAAATTGAAAACTCGTACTTCAATATTTATATCAGATTTGAATATATTAATAGGTATCTTCAAAGATTTATCCTACAAAGTGGTTGGCGGCAACACCCGGCTTCATGCTTACCTGTGCTTTCTAGAACATTAATTAATTTTTTAATTTGTTTATTTAGTATCCTAACAAAGATTTATACTAAAACTCAAAATTTAAAATTGTCATAAAGAAAAGGTATTTTTATGCTGATAGAAAAATCTAAATGAACTTTAGGTTAGCACCTATTCATTTTACGCTCTTTTGACAAATGTTTTTCCACATGCATTACATTTTCCAAATAATTATTAGATATACATCTTGCAACAATAACTGTATAGGTACTTCATTGTCAACTTCAAATTAGTTGGTAGTTTTACTCTTTCATTGGATCCATTTTGTATTAATTAAACGTATGATTTTAAAATTTATATGTTTAAACAGATTAACACGAAATATTCCAAATGAAATTGGAAACCTATCGATACTTGTATATCTAGATATAGAGACCAATAGTTTCAGCTGAGCCTTATTTTATATATTACATCTAATGTTCTAAAAAATGTAAAGTGTGACTAAATATCAAGGTCAAGGTTCAAGAATTTACAAGCATAAACGGGTTAGGCATAAAGTATATATAGCATTTTACAAATAAATGAACCACTTAAACATTTTATGCTCTTTTGACAAAGATTTATACTAAAACTCTAAAAATTTAAAAGTATCATACATAACAATGGTTTTTATGTTGATGGAAGATCTAAATGAATCACTTTGACAAATGTGATTCAACTTGTATAGCATTTTCCAAATAATTATTAGAAATACATAATCATAACATCAAATCCAACTTACCCAATCAACTTGGGACAAAGATGGATACCGATACCATATAACATTTAGGGTGTGTTTGATCCTCATTATTTTGGAAGAATGTATTCTGAAATAGTAGATTGATGGAGAATGTGTGGTTGAAAAAAAAATTATTGATGTGATGGAAATATTACTTTATTGAAAATGTGTGATTGACAATGAGTAGGAGAATGAAAATGAAAATTTTAATGTGTACCAAACAGGGACTTAGTCAGTATTTTATTATCTTTTCATTATTAATTGATTTTTTTAAAAAAAAAAATTGTTGAGATTAATGAGTAGTTTTTTTTTTTTTTTTTCATTTTTAGCTGCAAATATGAGTTTTGTACTTTGGAGTATTTCGATTAAGGTGTGAGAATTTTTCTTTTACAATTTTTGACCTCGAAGGTTTTATGTAGAATCAACAATTAATTACTTCATATTCGATTCTGAATCAACGAATTATTTATTTTCTAAGTTCGCATCCATTTTAAGGATTAACGTGATTTTAGATTTATTCTTTATTCTCGTATGTTGTTTCTTTTGCCCTTCATCGCCTTATTTACTAAATAATTGAATATTCCAAATTAATATTTTGATTAAATTTAATTGATCTCTATAATTTCAGTATTAGTATTTGATAATAGCTTTTAGAAATTTGGATTTTAAGTTTTGTCCTAAAATGTATTCACAAGGAGTATTCCATATGGAATTGGAAACTCATCAGCACTTCAATATTTATAATATTTATATTTGAATGCACATATCTTAACAGGTAACCTATCTATTATTTAATAGTACTTTTGGAATTCATTAATTTAAGTGCATTGACAAACACCATAATATAGGAAAAATACCACAGTCAATTTGTAGTTTATCAAATCTGAAGGAATTGGCTATAAATCGCAATAGTCTTCATGGATATATCCCACGAGAATTGGGACTTCTATCAAGTTTGGAATTGTTAGATTTGTTCAACTACGATCTTCATTGAAACATCCCACACGAATTGGGACGTCTATCCAGCTTAAAAAGGTTTAGCTTGTCCTCCATTGTCTTCAAGATCAAATACCTGATTCCATATTCAATCTCTCCATGTTACAAATACTCTCTTACTGCTAATAGTATCACTGGCAATCTTCCATCTTCAATTTTCAATGGGCTTCCTGATCTCAAGTTCTCTATCTTGGTAGCAATCGATTGAGTGGAGAAATTCCTGCCTCTATTTCAAATTGTTCTGAGCTTACAGGTTTGTATCTAGATGAGAACTCCTTCGACGAGTACCCATGAATCTTGGGAATTTACAGTTACTACAGAAGCTAATTTTGGAGAGAAATGATCCTTTAGTGCTCGAATTGGATTTTCTTACTTCATTGAAAAATTGTAGGAAGTTGAAGATCATAGATATGGATTTCGATTCTTTTGATGGAATATTACCAAAATCCTTGGGTAATTTGTCTGCATCTTTGGAATCTTTCGTTGCCTATCAATGTGGTATTAAAGGTATCATTCCAAATGAAATTGGTAATATGAGCAACTTCATTTCATATACACACACTTATATCAAAGAGAGGCTTGAGGCTTTAGTCAACACAGTCCTAGAACCTCCATTCATGACCACTTCTGTTCCTAAGATCCGTCATTCTACTCAAAAAGACGGATGCTACTTTCGGGACATTGGTTGTAGCGGTTTCTCCTCCTAAGAGTCCTCATTGTCTTTATACATAGAACAAGAGTTATAAAAATTCATATCAAACACTTTTATGGAACTTGTACGCGCTAAGATGAATAATAAAAAAAAAAATTCTTAGTAACCATAAAAACCTTTCTTGGGACATTAAATAACCCACCTGTAAATATAAATTTAAGCTATTTCTAGCCTTGCATAAGGCAAATGTTGAGAATTTACTGTTTTAAGTCTTGCACAGTTTAAGCTACTTTTATTTTCTTAAAAGAATCTCCACATTGTATTAGAAAATGTGGGGTATTTGTGGAATTATTTCTTTTGGATTATTGGAAGAATGCAACTTTAGTTTGTGGAAAAACTTTTGTTGTAACAACAGTCTTAAATAACACCAAGCACATAACAGAAATTAAAGAACACTAGTGATTTTTCGCCCTTAGGCTCGGATGTTCACCCTAGAAATGGCTAATCACCACGTTGAGCATCCACCAAAGTGGTTATCGCTCTAATCCACTAGAAACCAACAAAAATTATCAATACGAGTCACAATACAGAAATCCAAACGGATTTAGTCCTCAGACCCAATTTTTCTTCTCTCAAGAACACTCAACTTCGATTACACCAAGTAACCAAAGGTTACTGCTCAACCAAGAACACAATCACCAAAATTGCACATTAATCTACACTAGACTTCATCAAGAATATCTAGAACCAACAGATTACAGACGAAAATCAAGAATTTTCAGAGAGAGTACATAGAGAGCAAAAAGAGAGAAAACCCTAGGCAAATATCTAGAAGCATCGTCAAAAAGAAGAGTCGGCCAAAATAATACAAAAAGGTCAAAAGCATCCAACGATGGCACCATCTCCAAATGGCATCATCACAGCCTTTAAAAATAATAACCAAAGTCGTACTTTAGAAAAAGGCGAGAATACACAAAATGGAAATGGGTAGCCAAGTTACATTCTTTCAACTAGGCAGGATTCGGTTTAATTTGGGCTGCATCATAGGGCCATCTAAAATGGGTTATATCATTGGGCCCAAAATGTTAAGTACAATGTTTAATAATCTCCACCTTACTTGACATCTTTGGGTTTCATTGTAGATTAGAGGTTAACACCTCCTTTGATTACATTCACTTTATGTACCTACAAAAACAATTAGTTAGCAATAACATTTAAGAGATTTAAACAATCCTTAAATTTATGTAATGGAAATATTTTTGCTCCCATATCTGCTGGATTACATTTAGTTCAAACCTTTTCAGTTTTCATAATCTCATTTTCTATAATATCTCTTGTAAAATGAAATTTAACATCTATGTGTTTAGTCATATCATGAAAAAATAGGATTTCTACTAAGATGTATAGCAGATTGACTGTCATAATATATAACAACATTATTACCAGAAAAACCAATTTCATCCAACAAGTTTTTCAGCATCTGTAGCTGCAATATATTTAGCCTCTGTTGATGACAAAGTCACTATCTTTTGCAGCTAAGATTTCCAACTTATGCAGGTATCATTTAAAATAAAAACGTATGCAGAAGTAGATTTTCTATTATCACAGTTACCAACAAAATCTCAATCAACAAAACATTTTAGTTTAATTCTAGTTTTACTCCTATTGAACATTAGTCCTAAGTTAGAAATTCCTTTTAAATATCTTAACAACCATTTCATGGCTTCCCAATGACATTCACCAAGATTACTCATATTCCACCTAAAACACTTATAGCAAAAGCAAGACGAAGTCTGGTACAAACAGTATATACATAACAAAGCCAACAACATTTGCATAAGGGACTTTCTCCATCCTATTCCTTTCTATTTCAATTTTAGAACATTGTTCTACAGAAAATTTAAAGTGACACCAAGAGGTAAAGTTACTTCTTTAGCCTCATCCATAGAAAATCTGCATAATATTTTTAAAATGTAAGAATGTTGAGTAAGAAACATATTAAATCATTTCAATTTCTTCTAATTTTCATTCCAAGAATCATTTTTGCTTGGTTAATATGGTTAATCTCAGTTATATCACATCCAGCAAATAACATATCATGAACATATAGCAAAAGATAATAAGAATCAGGACTTCCATTTTCTTTATAATAAAAACATGTATCATATTTACATCTATTGAATGCCTAGGGGCTTGTTTCAAACCATAATGTTGTTGTTGTAAAAGATACACA
>CAIGRF010366801.1:35641-47889 GCA_903798235.1 Fraxinus ornus | reverse complement strand
TCAACAATTAGTCTCAAAACTATTCAAACTCAAGAAACTAATGCAAAGTGTAATACGAGAGATAAATATGCAAATCCGATAACTTAATTCAAATATAGATATAATACAATATAAATGGCAATGTAGAGTAAAGTATAATAATGTAAAGATAACAACCGAATTTAATGGGGTTCGATACACAATGCGTTCTACGTCCCCGTTACTAAGCTCTCCATCACAAGTAAGGCCAAATTCACTTAAAATGGTAATTTACAAACAAGGAGTACCGATCCTTAAGTGACTTATAACAAGGAGCACTTATCTTTAGGTGACTTACTGCAAGGAACATCTATCCTTAATAACAATCAAGTTTTCACAAGGCTCTTGAAACCATCAAAATGTAAATGATAATTTTACAATTGAAGAAACGTTCTTAACCAATGATATAATCAAATTAAGTATTAGATAGTTAGGTAAACACTTCAATAGATATAGCAAATAATAAAGCTCAAGTGCTTTTGTTGTAAACTTTGATGAATGATAAATAATGAAATAATTTGTATCGTTGTATCAAAGTTTTTCAACCAGTGATCTCTCTTAACAAATAATACAAGTTAAGTATAAAGTGAGATTTTACACTTTAATAAAAGTGTTGGTAAAGAATACATTTATCAAGAATTGGAAGAGATGAGATTGAGAAGTTTCTTTGTAAAATAGAATTCTTGATGAAATAGATGAAACTAGTTTTGATCAATCAAGAAATTCTTTGTATCAAAGTTTTCAACTTATGATCTCTCTTAACAAATAATACAAGTTAATATGAAAAGAGAATTGCACTTAAATCAAAGTGTTGGCAAAGAAAACTTTTATCAAGAATGAAGAATAGATGAAATTAAGAAAAGTTCTTTACGAAATGGAATTATTGATAAGATATAGGTTGTAACAATCAAGAAATTCTTTGTAATAAATGAAATAGAATTTATAATCAAGTAAGCTCAATTATTTTCAAATAAAAATACTCTCTTAATTGCTCTTATAAGTCTTGGGATTGAATACAAAGAAGATGGATATTTNATAGAGCAAAAGAGACACAATCAGTCACTTTCGGTTGACCAACTTCGGTTGACCGAAAGTGTGAATATATCTGTTGTAGAAATCAAACCGTTGGAGTTTCGATTGATCATTTCACTTTCGGTTGACCGGAATGACTGAATTTTGGAGTTAGTTTACTATATAAAAAATGTTCATTTTTCCAAAATCATCTTCATTTCTAAAACGTTTTTATGCAATTGATGAATTATGAAATATAGTTTGAGGTTTATGCACTTGCTAAGAATCGATGAGTTAATACATTTACATTTAAGTTTCGATAAACAACTTATAAGTTTTAATCTTCAAAATTCTTGTTCTTGTTCTTGTTCTCTTGGACTTGTATCTTGATTTGCGTCTTTTGCGAATCTTTAAGTTCCAATTCGATCGTCGCATGCATATCGCTATCATCTCGAACCTCGCGTCTCCAATTTTATTAATATGCAATAATCACTATAGACACTCGAAATCAATTTGTTGGAAATAAACGCAATTTGTTTGTGATAATCAAAACGAGACATCAACCATATGTCAACAAAAACGTCCATACCTTTGGCCTTTAGTGTGCAAAACATTCTTACGTTTTAAATTTTTGCAATTTCACTCATATTTCCACGTTGCACCCTCCTATTTAAATAAAAAAAAATAAAAAAAAATAAATAAAGAACAAATTTGAATCATAGTCCCAAAATTTTAAAAGATTACAAATGAATCCCTAATGTATAATTAAAAATTCAATCTACGCCAAAAATTCAGGCCAACTACCATCTTTGAACCTTAAAAACTCCAGCCAACCACCGGAACTCCATACCATTGGATATCCCTCACTCCCCTTTATACATACCACCTAGCCACCCAGCCCTAACATCACCGATTTGGTTAGAATCGATGGCCAAAGTCAACAACTTGTACATCACCTTCTCTGGTCAACCACCACCTTTGAACCTTAAAAACTCGCCAACCACCACCCTAACCACCGGAACTCTATACCATTAGATAGCTCTCACTCACCTCTATACATACCACCAAGCCACCTGCCCAAACGTCACCAGATTTAGCTGAAATCGATGGCCAAAATCAGCAACTTGTTAACACAAAAATCGACTATATCACCTTCTCCGACGAGACCCATTCCCTTTCCTTCATACCGGTCGACTATACTTATCTGGGCGCACCTATTCATGGTCTTGCAACATCAACAAATCCACAGATCAAAATTTACAGCCCCATTTTTCGAATCAAGCGAAAACACAAATGTGAGTCGCGATTTTCGGTACTGGTGGTGAGACCCATAATCACGGACCACCTATCACAACGCAGGAATTCCACCTATAGGTCTTCAACAATTCAGCCTCCATATGACTGATCTAACTGGGATAGTAAGTGAGTACACGAAAGATTTTGGCCAAATCTGGTGACGTTATGGCGATGGATAGGTAGTATGTGTAGAGGGGAGTGAGGGCTGTCCAATGGTATGGAGTTCCGATGGTTTGGATGGTGGTTGATCGAAGTTTTCAACGTTCAAAAGTGTTGGGTGGCCTGAGTTTTTGGCGTAGGTTGGATTTTTAATTATACATTTGGAACTCATTTGTAATCTTTTGAAATTTTGGGACTATGATTCTAATTTGTTCTTTTCTTTTCTTTTTGTTTTATTTAAATAGGAGGTTGTTTTCGTCATTTTAAAGATTTTAATTGAAAAAATAAATGAAAACGGTGATTTGTACAATGAAACATGCAAAAAATTAAAATGTAAGGATGTTTTGCATACTAAATGCCAAACGTATGGACGTTTTGTGCTAATAAGTCTAAATATTAAATATAAATAACCATCACATTAAAATAATTATAAATAGATTAAAATCTATTAATTCTAAAAGACAAAAAAAGATATAGATGGAACATATATTTGTTGTATGGGGAAGAGGGCAAAATAGGGATAGCAAAAAATTTCAAATTTGGTGTAACACCAAATGGTCTATCATTATTCATTACACCATATTAGACATACTATTGAAGAGTATTTTACATCAAATTTACACCAAATTTGCCATTCCATTGGAGATGGTCTGAGATCACCACCACCACTATTACCTTGCATCATTGCCGCTCAATTTACACCAAGAATAATCGATGTCTGTGATCAAAACAATTATATACAAATGATTATATAATTATGGGTGTTATCAGTAAATGAAAAAATGATTATTCTTGTTGAACATAATTTTCTACGTAATCTTTTACCGAATCGACAAGTGGCGGCTCCCTAATTGGGGGGCGCTTGGGCATAATCCATTATGTAGAAAATTACGTACATGAAACCGCGGACAAGAAGAAAACAATTATTCCGGAGAAATTGTATTGGAAATTTGTGATCAATTTCTTCATCTATTCTAGATAATCAAGCCATGGAGATTTCTATTTTCTAGTTCTATATTCCCCCGTTAAAATTCTAGAAGAGTAAATTAAAGTGAACTTTTGAATTTTTTTATTATTGTAACTTTGAATGTTTTTCTATAGTAAAAGAATATTTATAATTATTGTATGTAATTTTATTTTAACCTATTTATCAAAGGCCGTATATAAAGTATAACTTACGACCCTCAAATCTCAGGACCAGCCCTAGCGATGATGTCACTCTTCCAACAATGTTCTGAGTCAGAAAGGGTAAGGGTGGGATGCGGGTGGTCCAAGTATCCAATCTCATTTTCGCTTTGCTATTTCGCACGTTAGTGTTTTATTGTAAGAGGTTAAACGAGGATTGCGCCCCTTCTTCGTTCCTCAAAATGGAAATAAGGTGGTTCGTTAGTATAATTAGTTGTTATGTCAAGTAGCGTGTTAGAAAATTAGTTCCATCGTATCCTTATTTTCTTTCATCCATAGAATATTTTTAGCAAAAAATATCATTTGATTTTAAACAAAAAAAATAAAAATCCTTATATATTAGGGCACGTTCTCTTTACCGTTTTCTGTTCGATTTTCCAAAATAGCGAAAACGCGTTGTCTTTCCTATTTTCGAAAACGAGTTTTTGAAAACAAGTTAAAAATTTACAAAGAAAACTCAAAACGACAAGTTTTGAGTGTTTTCAATTATAATCAAACCAAAAATTTTAAAACGCGTTTTGGGTATTTTCAAAATAATTTTTCCAAACGCCAATAAGAATACATTTTTAACAATTTGAAAATGGACACTCAAAATACAAAACCTAAAATGAATTCAAAACTCAAAACACAAAACTGAAATACAAAAAGAACAACCCCTTAGTTTTTTCAAACTTTTGAAATGAAATGTAAGCTTATTTGAAATAGCCTTACAAATTAATAAATAATAATAATAATAATATACATAAACTTGTCATATAGTAATGTCAAGCGAGCATGTGTCTCTTGGTGGGCATAGAAGAATGACGTATTCATAGCTTCAAAGACAATTGGCATTGCATAGCATAAGAATATCGAAGCAATGATCGAGATAAGGTGAAGACTTGTTAATCCCATTGCTAGGTCAAGTCAGACCACATCACCTTTGGAAGGGTCTATGTCATAATTAACACTTGGAATAAATTTTTTTTTTCCTTCTAAAAATTGATCATACGAATCTTTTTATGTTATTTTGTTCGATTCATTTGTTATATCTATAAAATTTTTTAACACAGTCTATCTTTAGCAAATGACAACTTGTTATAGTGAAATTGATGTAAATCTTGTTCAGTATTGTTTATTATCTATCATTATTATGAAGATCCGATTCAGCCTTCATTAAAGTTTCGTATTTCTTGTTTTCCCTTACTAAACGTGTATGAGTTTGTGTCAAATTTTTACCGATGAGACGGATTTTACAAGAAAAAACAAAAAGAAACACACTTATAGAACATATGAAAAAAGATGGATTGACAAATGTGGCCATGGAGGATCCCAATCAATTACACAGACACTCATGGCCTTGGCCTAAAACAACAAATTACTGCTCAAAATGCCAATTTTTATCCATAGATAATTTTCAATTTCCAATAGCAAGGAAATAGATTACTGGATGTCACATGGCAGGGCCTTCTCTTTTGTCATATCATTCATTTATGTGAAAAAACAGAAAGCTATCCACAATGGACAGGTAGGGACTATCAAATAATGAGAAGATATCATCATATTTTTCATCAAATATATTATTTTTGGTCAATGTATTTAGCTATGTCAACACATCATGTGTCAAAAATTTGATTTAAGGCAAATGTTAATACAAGAAATGGGAAAATCCTATGTCGTGTAACATATAAAATAATCTTAAAACACGTCATGGATGGCCTTTTCAGATATATGTTGGAATCTTTTGGTAAATCGAAACTATGTTTGATTTTGCGCAAGTAAAATGTACGTTTAGAGAATATAATTCATGCACGTTATCGGTGTAATATCCCCAACAATATATACTATCGTGATTTCACACCCGAAAACTTCACCCATCATACATTTGATATAAAAGTTCCATCGTGCCTTTATTAACTCAAGTGTTTAGACAAAATAAATCAATAAAGTGTCAAAATACAAATACAAAGGAAATGTAAGTTTAAGAATTAAGAGAGATTGAAACTAGTTCAAGGTTATATACACCATACATCCCATCTATATTTCTTTCAGGTGTCATTTTCTACACTGCAACTTCCCCATCACCCTGCATCACCCCCCTACCCCCCCTCCCCAAACCACCCAACAAGATTTTTTACTCACATAAAGAAAAGTGAAATGAAAAAAGTAAAGTCGAAATGAAATGAATGGTCAGGGAAGGCTGTATTATTAGTGATTCCCCTATTTATACCTCATCTTCTGGTTCTTCAATAAAAACCAGCAAAAAGTAATAAAACGACAGCATATTAAGGTTGTATTATCATATAATAAAAGTCTTTGTTTACTTTATAAATACACATCTTCTATTACAGTTCCCTTCCATTTTCTGCATCTTCTTGTGCAGAACTTGTAGGAAAGTTTTAAGAAAATTCAAAAACCCAAAAACCTTAATTTCTGTCGTAGTTTCCTTTACCAGGTTTGTGAAGCTAAATATATGTTAAAAAATCAGTTTTTTTTTGGTTCACCTGTATTTTCATCAATCAATTCCTTCATTTCACAGCCTTATTTTCTGCACACAAAAGAAAAAAACTTTCTTTGACTGCAAAGAAATCATCGACAATAAAATTATCTGGACTCTTGGGTTTTAAAGATTTCTTTTGCTTATGAATTTTTATCCAATAAAACTATTTTCAAAAGGTTGATTTTGTTCAAGAATTAGCTAGGTAATGACGTTGTTTCCCTTGTTTCAGCTCAGGAAATGGCATTGCAGAGTGATCAATCAAGGGAAATTTCTCCTCAGAGGAAAATCAGTAGGGGAAAGATCGAGATCAAGAGGATCGAAAACACCACAAATCGTCAGGTCACCTTCTGTAAGCGCCGCAACGGCTTGCTCAAGAAGGCCTACGAATTATCTGTACTCTGTGATGCTGAGGTTGCTTTGATTGTCTTCTCTACCCGAGGTCGTCTCTATGAATATGCCAACAACAGGTGAATTGAATACAAACAGACACTTCAATCTATCAAAATCATAATTTGAAAGGGCCTAATTAAATCTTTTTTGAGGATATGGGGTGTTCACATACTTTGTTAATCTTCTAAAATACTCTTTTTTTTGTTCTTGTTTTTCAGTAAGATAATAATCTAGGGCAATTTTTTTTTTTACCCTAAAAGTGGTACAAATATTTAGTTTCATATGTTTGTGTTTGATTTAGTTTCTTGTATAGATTTTTTGGGAAGATTTAACCGCAAGGATACGATCATTTCTTGCACAGGGAAGATTGAGTTCTCTGGACAAAGACTCACTTGCCTTTTCCAATTTTTCCAGTTTTTGTTTTTCCTTCACCGTGCTTTATGGAGTTTCAGTTTTCTTGATCCCATTTAGTCCATCTCTTAGTAAATGCATAAATCTCTTGCAAAAAAAGAGCAAATTATGTGTATGTTGCACAACTCTGAGACCAGTCTTACTCCATTGTTGATTTGTTGTTAAATCTCCTCTCTCTTCCTCTTGTCTCCTGCCAAGAAAGCTGTCAAGCTCTCATTCATACATATCTAGCAGATTTTGCACGCAGTAGTGAATGGGCTCTGAAAAACGATGCTTAATTATACCCAAATCCAAATTAATTTTTCTCTTAGATCAAGTCAAATATATCTTCCCCAACCAATCAAACTGAAATTAGGGTTTCAGAAAGTACTCTTTGGTCTTTCCTTTACCACACGTGTAGTACTAAATAATGTAAAAATTAACCTAATTAGGGTTTACTTTCTTCAAATCACATAGGCCAAAAAATTTCAAAAGCAAACCACTAGATCTGTTCCCTAATTAGGGTTTCTAGTTTGTGTAGATCCCCAGCTTGCTGCTGAGCGTTAGATCTGTCACTAACCAATCGAAAGCTAGTTAAAGTTAGCACGGGTTGTACATTTGACACACACTTGTACATTTCTCAAACTCTTAAGGAATTAGGACCCGGGGTTTCTTTATTTTGTTTTATTTTATTTGGGGGAAGATTGAAAACATGGGCTTTCTTGTTCAGTTAGAATTGAACGTAGATATATACAGAATGGTCTCAGAACAAGAATCTTTAGTCATATTACACTCGATTTTCTTGTTCTTGACTTCTGACAAAAGGAAGTGATGGGTCATTGATGCCCATAAATTTTCTTGATTTCCCACTCAAATTTTATCTGAAATGGTGAAAATAGAACCCATATTTCTTTAAGCTATCTCAGTTAGAGGCTTTCACAAAAGCTTCTGAAATTGTTGAAACTAAAAGAGCAATGGAAAAGAAGTGAAAAAGAATGGCCAACCAATGAGAGGTACCGAATTCTTATAGGTGGGTGGGGTTGGGGGAGAGAGTCAGACTGCAGACCAAAATGCACGGAAACTGGCAACCAATGGAGAGTTTCTGGACGTCTGATCTCTGATTCTGATGCATGGGAATGGCTGCTTCAAATGGACGGTTCTGATGTTTTCAGAATTTCATATGGACAAGACTCGATTCTTCGATTGGCGAGTAACCTTGGGTTAAAAGGTATTATCCATAGTGTAAATGAAGTTAAGACCAAAAAAATACCCTAAAAAAATGAGCCAATCATATTTCGGGATTTAGTCCTGCTTCGCAAGGACAGCCAATAAGTGGCTCGACAAAATTAAGGTAGCAGTTCACTGAGGTATCAAGGTATCTCCTCAGTGTTGGGTTAATTTCATATTCATTCATGAAATGGGACAGTTTGAGTAGACAGAATGATTTGATTTGACTTAGACAACACTCACCTTCTGTTCATGGTTTTGCATACCCAGCTTTATGAAAAATTAGTTTATTTATTTCATTACAATAATCAAAGAAAAGTGTCTAAGAAATCACTAACTGTATATACTTAACATTCACTACAAGTTTAGATTAACTTACAACATTTAATCCTTGTACCAAACCTTATTGGCAACAATTCCATTGATAAAGAATTGATCAAATTCCAATCTTGAAATCGATTACATAGTTAAAATTCCAAACATATTTGCCTATTACTCTCTACAACTCGAAATTACCTATGATTTATAGAGTAGCATCTATAGGTACAAGTGTAAACAAATTGTTGATGTCCAATGGTACAGTGTCAAAGAAACAATTGAAAGGTACAAGAAAGCCTGCTCAGATTCCTCAAACAATGGTTCAATATCTGAAGCTAATGCTCAGGTACAGTTTCAGACTTAATTTTTCCCCTTTCTTTAAAACTTTAGATGTGTGGGTTTCAACAAATTTTGAGGGGAATCAAGGGTTCAGTTTTACAAATACCATATGATAGTTTTTAGGGTTTGAATCAGGGAAATGGAAATACATAATTTAATACATGACAAACGTGAAATTCTAAACTTTGTTCGAGAACCATTGCAGTTCTATCAGCAAGAAGCATCGAAGCTGCGACAACAAATTAGTAATAAGCAGAATGAGAACAGGTGAGTTTTATTTTACTGGTTCATCTTATCTTATTTGGTGCAAAAATTACACCGTTTCAGCATTTGTCTGTGTCTCTGTTGATTTAGGAACATGCTTGGTGAATCTCTAGGGGCACTGTCCCTCAGAGAACTCAAGAACCTCGAGAGTAAGGTTGAAAGAGGCATTAGCAGAATCAGATCAAAAAAGGTGCCAATTAATAATATATGTTCTTGAGTTCTCGTCAATAAATTATGTATATGGATGAAATTACTTCGATAACTCAAGAGTTCTGCGACTAAATTGTCTCCTTTCTTTATGAATCTCAGAATGAACTGCTATTTGCTGAAATCGAGTACATGCAAAAGAGGGTAAGAAATCATTAATTCGTGCAAGAATAAATTTTTAGAAGATTTTTACATTACTATAATTCAGTTATTTCAATAATACTACAAAATTCTTGTCTTATATTAATTTCGTGGTATTATTTCGATTAATATATATAGGAATTTTAATGGGTGTTTAAATTTATGTATTAACAATTAATTCTTATGTACCAAATGTAGTATAAAAATGTTGCTTATTTATACTAAAAGTTGGAGTTTTGAGAGTATAATTTTATTCTCTTAAATTCTTATCCTAAATTTTATTTTCTTGAATTCGTTTAAGACTCATCAAATCCTCCCAACAAATTGGTATCAAATATTACTTTTACGGTACTTAGCCCCTGTTTGTTTCACATTATTTTGTACATGAAAATGAAATTTTTGAACCATTTTTTTCAAAATTTCTTTCATGAAATGTAAAAATAAGTACCAAGTATTTCTCAAGGAACATTCGATACATAGCATTTGATAGAACTCGACAAGACCATCAATCAAATTCAGGTATATGTACTTCTAACCTTGGCCAGTCACAGATGCCAAGCAGTTCGTGAAGTCATATGCCAGGGCTTAAGATAATTCTGTTCTGTGGATTGATTGAGGATCCATAGGTTAGAATATGAGCTCTCTTTAGTGCCAAGATGTGCGTTTTGCATAAGTATTCATTTCTATGAACAAAAGGGAAACTTCCTTTGCAAATAATCCTTCTTGTTTAAGTTTATTCTATGTTGTAGAATGTTTCAAAATCTTCTTCAAGTATTCATTTCTATGAACAAAAGGGAAAGAGTCAAGCTTGCATTAATATTTTCTTGTATAGCTATAGCTAGCCAAGAGAAGAGTGATTATGTTGAATGTTTTATCGTTTTATTTCAAATACCAACTTCCTGATTATTTTCTTTCCATGGAAAATGATTTGACAGCAGGAGATGGACTTACATCATAACAATCAGTACCTTCGAGCAAAGGTAGCTCTCTCGATCTTGTGTGCGTTCGTGGGTGCACATAATATATGAATAAATGGAATTATATATAAATGTTCACAGTAGTGTATGTTCAATTTTATTTTGTCTGTGTAATTTTGCAGATAGCTGAAACTGAAAGAGCCCAGCAGCACATGAGTCTGATGCCTGGGAGTTCTGATTTCGACCTTGTTCAACCTCCACCATTTGATGCTCGAAACTACCTTCAAGTCAATGGGCTGCAACCAAATGATGATTACCCTCGGCAAGATCAGCCACCTCTTCAATTAGTGTAAGAATCTCGTACATCACTACTATTCTTCTCCATTCTTGTCATAACTACGAGAATTCCAAATTATGTCCAGCTTGGTAACCGTTCTTTCAAAAAAAAAATATATTTATCGTACTGATTTTCAACCAAACATTCTCACAATAAAATATTATTCACTTAAAAAAAAAACATTTTCCTAATTTTTTAAGCACATGTTCTTCAAAAAAAATTACTATTTAAAAACTCATTCTTTACAACAAAATGAATATCAAACGGGGGCTATATTTGTAAAGCATTCAAGTTGTTTAGTTTCAAATGCACTAGAGTTTGGGCCTAACCATACAATGCACGTCTCCTTGAGAGGATTATATCATGTCACCCCAATATTTAAAGGAATTGAAGTAGCTCTCCAGAGAACCATTATAAATCCATGTGCTGCCTTTGCTTATTTTCAATTTTATTCTGTTTTTAGGGTTTTTCCATTTGTACCGAAAATGGATGACAACGAGTTTGACAACCTCTCACATGTGTGCGGACCCCACGTGAATAAAAACTCCAAAAAAATGTGGGTCCTCCCCTTATTGTGAGTGTTCAGTTAAAGTGTTTGTCAACCATTTTCGATAAGTGTAGCATGGTTGATGTTTGTATTCATGGGAATTAGACTATATAGAATTGACCTTCTGTCCATGGGAAGTTGGAGTTATGTTCCCGATCAAACCTTTTTTCTCGGTAAGAAAAAGGCAATTTGTTTGACAAAAAAAAAAAGGGGTTTGACCGGGTCCGTTAAACCATAATCCATAACATTTTCGTATCCTGTCCACTGTGGTTAGGATATTAGTCTGTTAGACTATAATCCATAACATTTACTCCTTTGTTGCAAAAATATTTCTTTGAAACTATAATATGAACTGAATCAAACTGATGCAGTTAATTCGTTTATTTTTTCAACAGCTGATATAATAAAGGGCTTCTACAATTAAGATAATCAAGTTTGGCACTGATGAGCAAAGATCGACTTGAGGAAGTTGATCATCTTGCTTCATAAATGATCATAGACTCGTTAGTATGTCTTATTTTGTATGTTTGTTCTATGCAATGTTGTGTGAAAACCTAGTACACGTCTATCTAAATTTGTAATCCAAATGTTGCTATATCTATGGATTAACAAGGGTCACTTGGCCTAAGAAGAAGGCTTGAGTTCAATTAATGCATTCCATAGTTTCTGTTGGAAATAAATCAAGAATTTACTTTCAAAATCATTAATAAATGGAACCGTCGGATCCAAATATAATTATGGAACCGTTTGAGTTCGGTTTCATTCGATTCGGTTCGATTCCGTACTATAATTAATTTTTTTTTTAACATTTACAACAAATGTACATAAATACAACTTATGACATTTACAGCAACGGTACATAAATACAACTTATGACAATCGGGTTCATTCGTAGCTTCGATGGGGGAAGTCGGACTCGGCAATCAGCGGCTTCGATTTGAACATGTAGATGTAAGTTTTCAATTTATCAAATGATTTTGGGTTAGTGGACATGTGCTTACCGAATGAAAGTATGAAATTGGA
>CAIGRF010366801.1:10660-21043 GCA_903798235.1 Fraxinus ornus | reverse complement strand
ATAATAGTACGAAACACAAACTTATACATTTTCATTTAGAATTTAACACTATTCAAATTAAAATTAATATATCATAATGTGTAATTATTTATCAATTACATAAACATTACATCATTAATTATTTAATGAACCAAAAAAGTTAATATAAACTAAGCAAACGTGCATTGCACGTTGCTTAAACCTAGTTAACTTATAAACCAAGAATAATATTATTCATCTTGTTGCCCTAGTTTACCTACTTATTTATCATTTATTTTTCCCCATTTATCATTGAAAAAATCTATTTGTACATAATTATTTACTTCCGTATTAAAGGGAGACACCACTTGTCAATTATGTCTTTATAATTTAAACATATTGTAAACAATTCACCGCTACTTTGATTGTGATTATTATATAATAAATAACATTATCTCTTGCCAATAAATTCTCCAATTTCACAACTCATCTATTTCAAAATTGACCGTTTAAAATCTCACGGGAGGGATAAATTGCATGACGGTTTAGTTTGAAGGGTTTCGTCGTAAAGTAAAATAGAAAATATATACCAAATGGAGGCCAACCCAGACACCTGGCTCAGCTGTCCCAGAAATCTGCATGGCTGAAAAGTGGAAAGCTGTGCGTGCCATCAGATTCATATCTCAACTCACAAAATCCGAAAGATTTTTTAGTTGTAAGTTTGTTATTTGTAACGCTCCCAACAATTTCTCCTCCGCCTCTACATTAATCTTATTCTTATGTATGTATGTGGTTACATAAATCTTGCTGTGAATATTTATCAAGATATTTTCTCTTATCTTTCTTGACCACACCCTCTCAAAATATCCTCTTTTGCCCACTTGCCTGCTCTAAGAAATGTTTATATATGAAAGGTGGGCTTGTTGTGTAGTGTGATTCTGAAGATGGAATCATCTCAAGAGAATATCATTTCGAGAAACAATTTGGTAAAACCCCAGTTTCTTGATTTCCAATTTAATGCTTACCCATATATTTTCTTGAATTTTCTCAGATTTTTTTTTAATGTTAAATAGTTTTTATTCTTTCTTTTTCTTTATTGACTTATGTTGTAACTCCGTTTAAATTGATTGTAAGTTTTGGGTTTTAAAAGAATGTAAAATCTCATCGATGAATCATGCGATCATCAGTACATGGGACCCCCACCCACCGCTCACCCCTAAAAAGCATAAGATTGAAACTTAAAATTTATTGCACATACATCTTGTGTTTGGCATTTGTTATTTGATCAATCTAGTACCACATGATATCTGTTTTACTGTTTTAAACCTTCTAACAAGTGCTCATCAACTACTAATTTATGCTAAACACTTGGATTGTTTCTGATATCATAGCTTTCTATCTTACTAAGTAGTTCTCTGTTTTGGAACTATTTTCTTGAATCTCTTGATGTGTAATTTACATTGAATTTGATTGATTATCGTTCCCTGGGTCTTATTGTATACATTGATTACCATTCTCTGTGTCTCAACTCATATGTGTGTATCTAGTATTTTCCTTTTTAGTAAAAGATGTTCCATTTTCCAACAAAAGTATGGCAATACTTTTTTTTTCAAGTATGGAGTTATATATTCATGTTTCAGTTCGAACAATAATTTGGATTGATTTTCAGTGCCGATGCTTTGGAATGTGCATTATTGTCGGCAATATTACTTATGACATTATCTACTGCAGGATGAATTACTGATCCCACATATGCCTGAGAGCAACTATAACTATGATCCTCCCATACCCACAAGTAGATTAGAGAGGCTTTTGAGAGAAAGAGAACTAAGAAGGTCCACTTGGTCTTTTCGTTTTAATGAAGAGTTAAGAGACAATAACGGAGAGGTGGATACTTTTGGAAATGGATATGATGGTGGTGATAAGGGAGTTCGAGAAGATAATTTATTTGAACGGATTGCTACATCAAAATCCCTGAATGATGGCTTTGAGAGATCAGATGATCGACTCCCCAAACAACATCTATTGGTGGTGGCCAACCGGCTGCCTGTATCTGCAGTTAGGATGGGTGAAGACTCATGGGCTTTGGAAATAAGTATAGGAGGCCTGGTTAGTGCACTTCTGGGTAAGTATTTGGATTTGATGTTTCTCATTTGGTAGTCAGCCAAAATGCCTTGGCAAATTATGTTAGTGATTTCATTATAATTGTCTAGTGCTCCTTCTATCATTACCTAAGAGTTAGGACTTCTATAGAGTGTGAAAGTTTAAAAACTTACTATCCTTTTAAAGGTATCAATGGGTTCGAAGCCAGGTGGATCGGATGGGCTGGTGTAAATGTTCCTGATGAAGTTGGACAACAATCACTAACTAAAGCTCTGGCTGAAAAGGTTTGTGTTATTTGGTTCCTTGCTATTGGCTCTTTGATTATGAAGTTATAATCGCATCTTCTGCAGCATAATTTTCATCTCATGTCATCGATAATACCGACAAATGATAAGCATTTCAATTTTTTACTACCTTCTATCAAAGCATTATAACATTCAATTGATCCATTGACTGCAGAGGTGCATCCCAGTGTTACTTGATGAAGAACCTGTCCACCAATTCTATAATGGCTACTGTAACAAAATATTATGGACCCTTTTCCATTATCTTGGGCTTACACAAGAAGCCCGCCTTGCATTGGGCTTCCACAAGAAGACCGCCTTGCAACCACCCGTAGCTTCCAGTCTCAATTTGCAGCATACAAAAAGGCAAACCAGATGTTTGCTGATGTTGTGAATGAGCATTATAAGGAGGGTGATGTTGTCTGGTGCCATGATTACCATCTGATGTTTCTTCCGAAATGCCTAAAAGAGTACAACAATAGAATGAAAGTTGGTTGGTTTCTTCACACTCCTTTCCCTTCCTCAGAGATTCACAGGACATTGCCATCAAGATCAGAACTGCTGAAATCCGTTCTTTCTGCTGATTTGGTTGGGTGGGTCTCTTGTGTTAAATTTGAGCTCAATAAAGAACTTCAATGATAAGTAAACTTTGTTCCATATTTTAATCTCTGGAGCTTACAAAGATTTACTGCTTGGATTTTACACTCTCAGATTCCACACTTATGATTATGCAAGACATTTTGTTAGTGCTTGCACTCGTATTCTTGGTCTTGAGGGCACACCGGATGGAGTTGAAGATCGAGGAAAGCTCACTCGTGTCGCTGCGGTATAAGCATAATTTTTTCCTTGTCACACCCCACTTGTAAAAGCCATGCTTTGCACTTTATTTAATACTATATTTAGGTTTGAACTAACAGCATTAGGACTTCTGGAACTACAGTTTCCCATTGGTATAGATTCTGATCGGTTCATTCAAGCTCTTGAACTTCCTCAAGTCAAGGATCACATCAAAGAATTGAAAGACAGATTTGCTGGACGAAAGGTAAATACCATATACAAAAGGTAACACAGTAACTGATCAGTATTTGATGGTTTTTATTTTTAGTTTATAGGGATTTCATTTCTGCATCCACCAATTGAATCAAGATTCTGCCATAGTTTCTCGATTGAGTTAAGTTAATTGTGCTGCTGCCATGTCTCTGACATGCGTCTGAGAACGCAACTATTTTTCTGACTTTTGATATGATATATTTCTGCCCAAATATGTGCTTAGTGACGTTGCCAAAATTCTTAATCCAGTTAAGCTTTTTTTGTTACCTTGTGTTTAAAATATGACCACTGTCCTCATATTTCCTAGTCAGTATTCTGGAACAGGAAAGACGTTTTTTTTTTTTTAATTATTATAAAAGAAGCTTGGCCGTTTTCTCATCCGGATAGCCTTCTGGCTTATGAAACGCTATCTTTGCTACAAAAAATATATTGGAAGAATGACCATATATAAACTTATAATTATTTTAAAATTTTTATTTAAACAGAATAAGGGTTGTTATGAGATTAAAGAATTTCCCGTATTTGAAAATTAATTATAACTTCGAACTCCTAAATGGTGGCTTATTGTGAGCTAGTCTTCTCTCTGGCTTATGGTTTCACACTTCGAAGTTAAAATTGTAGATGTTCCACATTGTCTTGCATTGATTACATTACCCTCCATTTCACGCAAAAGAGAATTAGTATTTTTTCCCAGTTACAAAGGCTCCAGAATTGTTAGAAATTATGCTATATCATATAAAGTGAGACATTAAATAAATAAAGTACATAAAATTGATTTCATAAAAGAAAAATAAGGAATTGTGAGCATTATTATGCAGACAGACTTCAAGTGCTTAGTTCAAGATGTGGGGCCTGAAGTTAAAATTACTTGGATTTGTGCAATCTAAAGTCTCAAGGATCCCCAATCCATTTATTCATCATAACATTATGTTGTTGACATGAAAGCCACTTTCGTTTACGCAACATTGATAATAAACTTCCTTACATGTTGACAAGCTTGCTTATATTTTAAATTCTAGTTTTATGCATTTGGACAGGTAATGTTAGGAGTTGACCGTCTGGATATGATTAAAGGAATTCCCCAAAAGATTTTGGCATTTGAAAAGTTCCTGGAAGAAAATCCAATTTGGTGTGATAAGGTAGTTTTGGTACAAATTGCAGTACCAACAAGGACGGATGTTCCTGAATGTATGTCTCCTCATCCTCAGTTCAACTTTACTGATGCTGGTCATCCTCATCACTGTGTCTTCATCATCTTCTGGGGAAAAAAAATGTCACGAGGAAAAAAATTCTCAATGGTTCATTCAAGTTTGTTGTCTGGATGACAACATCATTGGTTTCTAATGAATGATTAAATAAAATTGTTATGAATAATTTATTGGGTTAGATTTTGATTTAATGCTAAATTTTACCTTCTTTATCCCTTTCTTTATCTCACTCTCAGCCAAAAACACAAAATGTCATATGAGATATGGATACCAGTAATTTTTATCATTTGTTTTTGGCAGATCAAAAGCTTTCATGTCAAGTTCATGAAATTGTTGGACGGATAAATGGAAGATTTGGAACTCTTACAACTGTTCCATTACATCATTTAGTCAGTTCCCGTGCCTCAGTAATTTGAATTACAATAGACATTTTTGCGTGCTGATATTTACAGTTGAAATATTATTTTGATATTATTTTTATGTTGCTTCCTTCGGAAAAACAACATCTATATGTGAAGGTCTTGATTGAAAAAAATTATACGACATGCCTATCATTTTGCAATAGTGACTTCAAACTCAAACTTCCTAATTTCTGTTAGTGCTGTAGTTCGCCTTTTATAAATAGCTTGCTATAGCTTTAAATTTATCGAATCAATCGCCTGTTGAGTAAATTGAAGATGTTCATCTTAATCTACGTTCTAGAAAAAAAAATTCTTAATTTTTTGTGTGAAAATCTACTATTTGGAATTGCAGGGCTGAAAAAATTAACTTCAAATATCCATATTATATAACTGTTTGACTCTGATAGCATGCTACAAAAAATAAAATATCAGTCTGTTTCTTGTTAGTTATAAGAACTAAAATCTTATTGTACAAAAATTGGTTTAGTTATCCCTAAATGTGTTGTTATAAGCATTATTGATGTCCTGTATTTTGTTTCTCTGGTCAGACAAAACTTATCTGGCAGAGATGGTAATTCTGCCGTTGGCCGTAATAAAAGTGATGTGTAGATAATTACAAGTTCGTACATAGATCTTTGCAAAAAACTTTAAAACCTTACTTTTTGTAAATTCACTTCTTTCTTTAAATATTACACTTTCATCTAATGATTGCTGATGCACTTTATTCTTTCAGGACCGGTCGCTTGATTTCCATGCATTATGTGCACTATATGCTGTCACTGGTATCCCTTTTCTTGCCATTGGTCTTGGATCTTTGCCCATTTTGCCTCTTAGAATTGTCGATCTTTCAACTTATCATATGTTGACCATAAAACGTGTTAATTTGAACTATTCACTTTTATATGATTACTTTCTTCCTGGAACTTTTAGATGTTGCTCTGGTTACATCTTTAAGGGATGGAATGAATCTCGTGAGCTATGAGTTTGTGGCCTGCCAAGCTTCAAAGAAAGGGGTGCTCATCCTAAGTGAGGTAACTGCTTAGCCACCCTTCTAACAAATTTAAATTGTGTGTGTGTTCTAAGACACGATAGGTTAGTTCACTTTTCTTTTAGTTTATTATCACTGCTTCCTTTTTTTGTTCCGTGGATCACCCACAAGAAATTTGTGCATGGTTTTCCCAACCAAATCACCACAGGTTTTGAATCAATTGAAAAGTCTCTTCTTTCGGTATCGATCACAAAATATTGCAGTTTCCCGCTCTGCAGTCTTCTTCAAACCATGGAAAACATTTTATAAATCTCTTCAATCTCGAAACTAAGCAGCCTGTAGCCTTCTTCATCTTCAAAATTGTATGGGAATGCAAGCAAATGCAGATAAAGTCAAGAAGTACTTTTCGAGAAATGTGCTTGAGATCGTACAATTTCTCATTCTTTCCCTTTCCTGCAGTTTGCAGGTGCTGCGCAGTCCCTTGGTGCTGGTGCAATTTTGGTGAACCCTTGGAACGTCACGGAAGTTGCTGCATCAATTGGTTATGCTTTGAATATGCCCGCTGATGAAAGAGAAAAACGGCATCACCATAATTTCATGCATGTGAATACTCACACATCCCAAGAATGGGCTGAAACTTTCATTAGGTACAAAATGATCCTTTTGATTGTTGTAATTCCATAATTTTCTGTGATTAGAGAACCTTTCTCATACATCTGGCCATTAAATCTTGATACTAATTTACTTTTAGTTTCACAGCATTTTCTTTTGCTTTGTGATAGTTAAATTATGATTCTATCAACCTTTAAAGGTAAACATTTGCAAAATGTCGCTAAATTTAGTGTTGACCTATTGTTTTCCTGTGCATAGTGAACTCAATGATACAATTGTTGAAGCTCAGCTGAGGACTAGACAAATTCCTCCTTTACTTCCTAAAAGAGAAGCTATTGAGTGTTTTTTGAAGTCAAATAATCGATTACTCATTCTGGTACACCTTTTTTTCCTCATCTTGTGGAATCCAAAGCTTCTCTATATATTTTTCTCTGATTAATTCGATGCCCTCCATGCTTACTTAGTGGAGTTATTACAGAAACACATTGTTGTGCTTGTATCCATTATATAAGCATTTACATTTTTGCCTTTCTACCATGTTTCAATTAAAAAAAAATTGGTACACAGGCTTTTATTCATTGTGCACGGTCCCGAACAATGAAGCTAGTTGGTTAGGGACCCTTCTAACTTTAAGCTGTACCAGGAAGGCATACCAATTTGATGGTAAATGTAAACATGGATTCTATGCGATGAAAATAACTATGAAAAAATAACTTGCATATGAATTGGTCCAATCTCCAAAAAGATGGGTTATGGCTCTATACTGTTACGGAGAGAACGAGATAATTCTTGGACGATGTGAAAATACCTACTATTTTTACTAACAGTTCATAATCCACCCACTCCCCCTGAAATATCGGTTATGGTTTCTGCATTTTTTAAATGCTACAACTCCCTTATTACATGTATCCTCACAAAAGTATGCAAGTGACCGAAGCTTTAATCACAAGTTATCCAAGATAAATATAATTTATTTAACTAGGTTATCTTTTCTAGCAGTTTCCTCTTAATTCAGTAAAATTCATTTTGACCAATGAAAAGACACGGCTAAAAACATTTCTGCATTACCGCATTTCAAGATTAAATGATTAGTCAAGTATTCAAGTTGCTTCATGCATCTGAAGCAAAAACTTCGGCGACAGTGGGCACGACTTGTTCTTTCAACAGTGTATTTGGCAAATTTTCTTGTTCATTGCATTTGATTTATTCATCGTACGTGAGCAGCTAGCTAACCTCATCCCAGTTGCCAGTACTGAATTGGAAAGTGATCCAGATTCAGGACACAAAAAAAATTGTTTTTGTGCACAAGATCGTCCAAGTTTAAATAGCATAATTCCAATTTTTTCCTAGAAGCAACATGGTGAACTTAAACCCATTTTCTACTTATAGTTGTATTACTTAATCACAGGGATTCAATGGAACATTAACAGAACCAGTGGACTCCCAAGGGAGAAGGATTGATCAATTCAAAGAAATGGAGCTTAAGTTGCACCCAGATTTGAAAGAACCCTTGAAAAAGCTTTGTGATGACCCAAAGACCACAATAATTGTCCTTAGTGGAAGTGACCGCAGTGTTCTTGATGAGGTTTTCTGTTTTTCACATGACCCACTTCTTATTTACATATTCTACTATTGACTTTAAATATTCTCCAGAATTTTGGAGAATATAAGATGTGGCTGGCAGCAGAACACGGGATGTTTTTGCGGTTTACAAAGGAAGGTTGGATGACAACAATGCCAGAAAGTCTAAATATGGATTGGGTTGACAGTGTTAAGGTACTTATTGGACTATTGGATTACTAGTATTCGTTTTGAATTGCCTTTATTTATGAAATTCTAATCTCTATCACCGATTGTTTCAGCATGTTTTTGAATATTTTACTGAGAGAACACCTTGTTCTCATTTTGAGCTCCGTGAGACCTCGCTAGTGTGGAACTATAAGTATGCAGGTGATTTGTGTTTATATGTTTCCATTGTTCTCCATTTTAAAGTTTCTCTATTCAAATTTTCATTTTCAGATTTTATTTTTTATTAATGTTCTATGTTTATATCCATAGACATAGATTTCGGGAGGCTTCAAGCGAAGGATATGTTGCAGCATCTATTGACAGGCCCAATATCAAATGCTTCTGTAGATGTGGTCCAAGGCGGGCGATCTGTTGAGGTCCGAGCAGTTGGTGTTACCAAGGCAAGTATTCTGGTAATAGTATTAACTATTTTTGTTATCCAATAGATTTCACATTTTGTTTCCTATGCATAAACAGGGAGCAGCAATTGACAGAATCCTTGGGGAAATAGTTCACCACAATGATGTGAAAGCACCCATTGATCATGTCTTGTGCATTGGACATTTTCTGCCAAAGGCATGTGATCATTTTTTTCCAACTCTAGAGTTTTATAATGATTAAGACATTCAGTTTCATTTTTCTGGTAGGGAAGATTTCCTTTTTCCCTCTTTCTAATTGAGCTTCCCTTCTCTTCGAACCATTCAGTGCACATTAGGCACAAATGTCGTCAAAAAAAAAGGGGGGACAAATGCATAAATATATCTGTATTCTACTCTCACTTATATGGACTGTCTAGCAAGAACTTGTACAATGTGCCCTCCAATTTTGCACACGATGGAAGAAGTTGCATATATTTGTATGATAAGCAAATAAGCTACTGATAGGATACTTCATACTATCACTTCATGAGGATAACCTGGTGAGATTAAGGAGGATATCCATAAATACATCACCAAAACCATGTAGTATTACAACGATTTAGAATTCGTCTTCTTTTTTATCTGAAGAATCTGGTAACTGAGTACCTTACAACTGTAAACAATGTTTCAGGATGAAGACATTTATACGTTTTTTGAGCCAGAGCTTCCTTCTGGACCAATACCTACTCCAAGAGCGAAGATGGTCAAATCTGTAAACAGAACTGTTACAAATCTTTCAGCGGGGACTAGTGGGCTTATGTCATTCAACCATAAACCTCCTATATCCTATCGAACCTCAGAGAATAGAGCAAGCAATCATACAAATGGGAAATGGTGGTCTAGGATGCTTAACCGAATGACAATGCATGAAGGCTCATCAGTTCTTGATCTCAAGGCTGACAATTACTTCTCTTGTGCAGTAGGACGAAAGTGCTCAAGTGCGAGATATCTTCTTGGATCATCAGCTGATGTTGTATCCCTGTTGAAGGAGCTGGCAGATTGTCAACTTTAAGATGTGCCTTGTGCTTCAATCAAGTGGAAGATTAGAATCCTTGCACGAGGAGCCTAGAAGGCTATAACAGTCAGAGATGCTCTCGCAGGTAAGTTCTGTTGTGTAATGTGCTAAAATTCAAAGTATTAACTGATGCTTACTCCAAATTTTCAATTAAGAAAACGTGAAACCAGTACGAGCATATCTTGGCCGAGTACACTGGCATCGAGCAAGTTCCAAAAGTATTTTTGTGTTTTTACTACTTTAATCGTCTGGATTCATTGTTCAAGCTATTTGGTTGTATGAGTTTTAACTACGATGGTTGTATGAGTTTTAACTACGAAGAGAAAGGTCGTATCTATTCTTTCAAAAATTATTGTTTCTTGTTGGGAGGAGAACAACTGATTAGCTCAAACATTCAACAATAATATATGCAAGAAATCACGCAAAACAGAGCTGAAAATGTAAACTGTAAAGAACCGAAATAAAAAATTCATAGAAGAACAGAAACATAGCTTTTATTCACTGTCCAGAATAGCCCACAAGCTACACGTTACTGTTCACGCTTCAATCTCAGAGAA
>CAIGRF010366797.1:2075-27855 GCA_903798235.1 Fraxinus ornus | reverse complement strand
TTTTGTTTTATTTAAATAGAAATGTATATCCATCATTTACAAAGATTTATTGAGAAAATAGAAGAAAATTGGGCCCTTCGCACATCAAAAATATATAGGAGGTTTTCTGTCAATTTGAAAATATATGGGGGATTTGATAATAGGTCCATACATTTAGAGTATTGCGTCAATAAACCTTTTGTGACGATAAGGAGGACTATATGGCAGAATGCTTCTGCTTTTGCTTTTGCTTTTACTTTTGCTTATAGAAGAACATTTCGAAAAAAAGTTATCTTAGAGAAGTTCCATTCAAAAACTCTTCTAGTAAGATAAAATAGTTTTAGAAAATTTACAAAATGTGTTTAGAAGCAACTTTTTTATTTTTTATATAAATGTCCTGCCTTGCCTAATGAGTCCTAACTATATTTCATTTCATTTAGATAGGTAAGCGTATTTTGAAAGTATTTATCAATAATTAAATTATAAATAGATGAACATAAACCAATCATAGGCTAATTTAGCTTGGCAGTAATAAACGTATAGGGCTACTTCCATTGAACCATTATGAAAAATGTTAAAATTGTCTATTTTAGTATACTATCTAATCCACCAAACATGTCTGTTATGCCTCATTCGATGAGGCTTCAAGCATCGATCACGTGGCATTCCAATTTTATTTCATACAAATGGATCCCAGTTCATATTGAGAGCTTGATCGGTGGCAACTCGCTTATGACACCGTCAAAATTTCAATTTCATAATGAATTTTTCGATTTCAACTACATCCCATTCCAAACGATTTGGGTTTCGACGATGTTCAACAAATTAGTCATCCAATTGATTTGGATAATGATGAAGAATTGGAGCTGGAACTCGAAATACCCGATGCAACATGGAAGCGAAAGGCTTAAAAAAACTGCAAAGTGTTAGGAACACTTCGAATTGGATTCAATGGGATGTACAATCGACGAAGTCCAGAAATGTAAAGAAGTTGGTAAATATTACCAAACAAGATTGACATGACAAAAGGAAATCGGAACTATATATCCACCTCAATCATCACTACGTGAAATGTTCAACCAAACATGGACTTGTTGGTTAAACATAAACACAACTGTAATTTGGTACTCCTTCTAGTACTAATTCTAATACACTTAGCACATTGCTTTATTCGAAAGAAAATTGTCATAAAGGAATGGTGAAATATGGTGCCAAAGTTGAGTTGTCACTAAGCATAGGGAACAACTAGCATTTCACAAGGTTCGTGCAAGAACCCTTTCAACCAAAGTACGTTAATGTAAGTAGAAACCTCTTCATTTCTATTGCATCGATTCTTTCGTTAGGCACAAGAAACAAATGATACACGATTTACAAAAATATGGTCGTGTTATATCGTTTACATCGGATATATGGGAAATACATTCATAAAAAAAGTTATGTAGCTACAATTGCAACTACATAGACTCACTTTGTGTTATACATAAAAGATAATTGCTTTTAAAATAATTGAATTTCATCACAATGCTATTACACAAATTATAAAAGAATATTGGTGTGAATCTAAAATTCGTAGTTTTATGTTTGATAATGCAAGTGTTAATAAGGATGTTATTGATAAACTGTGTAGGGTTCTTAATCCAGATTTCGATAGTTTTCTATTTCATATTCGTTGTGTGTCACATCTTTAATTTAATTGTGCAAAACGGTATGAAGCATATTGGCTATCAAACGATAGAATTAGAAATGCAATAGTATATATTACTATATCATCAAGTAGAAAACAAGCATTCGAAGAATATTGTGCTCAATTTGATATAGAATCCAAAAAAAAAAAATTTGTAACCATCGTAAGGAATAGGTGAAACTCGACTTACTTATTACTCAAATCATGTGAAGGATATGAAGCATTAATTACTGAAATTTATAATTCTAGACATACGAAAAAATGATGATGAGTCTGCTTTAATTGATACTATCCGTGAATTAACTTTTAATGTTAAAAGATTTTTGACGAATTTCTACACTTCTACAATTATCTTATCTGAGGTATATTACCTCACTAGTTCTTAAGTTCTTGAACGTCTTTGTATTATTGCAAGAACTTTCAATAATATAGAAATGATCATGATTCTACTGAAATATTATTTTCTATAGAACTAAAGTTTAGAAAATGCGGATAATTACAACAAAAGTTCAAACATTTGAAATACTAGCAGACTTTTCCCAAATCGTACGAAAGTTGCAACCGTCACCCCAAACCTTTTCAACGTTGCATCACATGCCCTTTTGGACGATTCCATCAGGTCTGCTGTCAGTTAACCCAAAAAAATGATTTTGACCACAAGTTAATCAATGTTAATTAGGGCAAGATGATACTTCTATATTTATTACATTAAAGAATTAAAATATTTGAATAACAAAAAAAAAAATGGAAAAGCTGAACCTTCTTCTACCTAAATCCATCTCACCATTTACGTTTGCGATCGTCGGTGTCACCACAAAGCTCCGACACCACTACTCCACCCATACATCGCCACCATCGCAAACCAACATCACTGTCATCTCCAAAAATTGCCACCCCCATCCTCCAACCAAAAATCAAACCTAAGCAATAAAATTATTCCCCGTCTTATCCACCAGCCATGAACCACAAACACATACCTCACATACCATTGGGCAAACAACTACATATATGGATCAAAATCAGCCTCCAAAGTACCAAGAACAACACATTTTTTTGTAACAATTCTGGCAAATCTGACAATACCCACAACAAATCCTTCACTTACTTTTTTGGTCAAGTAACAGAAATACGAATGGAAATTATCCAAAAGGCCTGTGATGCAACGGTTGAACATGTTTAGGTTGATGGCTGCAATTTTTGAAAGATTTGAGAAAAGTCTGTTAATGTTTCAAAGGTTTGGGACTTCTGATGCAATTATCACCAGAAAATACTGAGAAGTTTTGCCTATGTTATTTTCTTTAGCATGAATAATGGGCGGCATGTACAATTTGAAAGGTACTAAACATGTTATTAGAAAAATCACAAATGTTTTAAATTTTGATGCTCCTATCACTTATTCTAACTTAGAGAATACTTTATCTTTAATGTATGAATTGTATGCACAACGATTGGGGTGCAAATGTTAGTTGGGCACCCTCTGTACTCCCTAATGCTAATCTTGAAGAAGATGATGAAGAAATATTGAATTTATTTATAAAATTTAGGAATGAAAAATATGATGAAAGTTCTTCTAGTATATTTCCTGCATATAATCAAAGTACATGTGACGTAGGTCCAGCTAAAATCCATACAAAATTAAATAAGTATTTTAGTCATCACGTTCTTAGGACCGTAGATCCAGCTGATGTAATGACTTCTGATTTACTTGATTTTTGGAGACGTCATGAACGTGTATATCGTATTGTTTTTGTGATTGCAAGTGATATAATAATACCATTGGAGTCTACTTTTATTGCAATGGTCGAATTCTATCTAATTTCAGGAACCAACTCAAAGAAGACATTTTGAAAAGTTTAATGTGTATAAAGGATTGGCAACGCATTCATTATTGAACACAATGGGTAATGTGTATAAAGTTTAATGTGTACAATGCTCGTAGGCAATAGACCTGAGCCAATTGACCAATTTCCACTCCTACGAGGCGAGGTGCCACAACCTATTGCAAAGTAAATCCGAAGTGGCTAACCTCTCAACGCGCGAAGACATCATCCTCTTTCACCTCTTCCGAGATATTTTTCATACAAAATCTACTATGATTGATTGACGTGCCTTCTCTATAGTAGGTGTATCTCAAACTAATTTTCAGATATCAAGCCTAGGCATAGGGTGTCCATTTTTTAGACTCATTAAATACCTCTGAACCTAGGACTATAGAAATGACGCCTATGATGAGGCAGCTTGGCCTTTAAGATGAGGCCATGTCTCATTTCATTTTAATGGTAATCACTTCACCTCTATTACTATAAAAACTCATACTTAGTGTCATTTGAAGTTAAAAACAATTTACACACTCATAGTAATATTGCCCACTCTTTTAATTCTCTATTTACCTCAAGTGCCTGTATACTAATGTAGCTCGCATCTTCGAACTATTCCACGCGCAAATATATATTTACAAGTTGATTGACTTAACCGTCGAAGTGCTTGTAATCGCCTTCCCTACCGTTGAAGAAGGCTACATGCTTCTAACAATTTGTCTAAATATGTAGGAACTATAAGCTTGGACATGAGTGGAGCTAGAATCTATTAACCACGTCACCTATGCAAAAACCGAGATGAACAATGTCCTTAAAACTTGAGTGTACCACGAAGCATATACCTAAAAAAGAACTAGAGTTTATTTTCCTTGTAAGATAATAAGAACCAGGAATTAGCATCCAATACCTTGATAATACTGATCATAGTGTAAAAAGAATTTAGATCTGCACTTCATTTGGCTTAGAAGAATATTTACCAGTGCATCTCCCTTCTGTGATGCAACCGCACGTTCCATCTTGTTTTCACATTACGCATTTTCCTTCTTATCATATCGATTCTAATTTGAATTGGATTCTTTTTCCAGCTTACATTTTAGAACATTATTGATAGACACAGCACAATACAATACATTAAACGAGATTCTATTTTCTTTTTTCCAATCATGCTACACGTATAGAATAGTTTCACAGAATTTCTTTACAGAATACACATGACGCCGTGTGATTGGACATTTAGGAAAAAAACTTCACCCATACATGTGCTGCCCTTGCAAAACCTGTATGAATTCTGTGAACAGTTATTATTATTATTATTATTATTATTATTATTATTATTATTATTATTATTATTCTTTGGTATTTGTTCGTGCTTCATAGTTTGCCTTCCTGGACAGGCCAAACTTCCCAAACTCTTCTAGAAGTCTAAGGTTTTGGATGACTCCGTGGGGGGGGGGGGGGGTTCGGATTTTTTTGCCATTTTTTATTATAATGCGGGACCAACTCATGTGAGTATTGGTAAACAATCTGTAAACCATTTGTCTGTACATTAAGAATTATTCAAAAAACTTCACCCATACATGTGCTGCCCTTGCAAAACCTGTATGAATTCTGTGAACAGTTATTATTATTATTATTATACTTCGGTGTTTGTTCGTGCTTCATAGTTTGCCTTCCTGGACAGGCCAAACTTCCCAAACTCTTCTAACAATTCTTGCATGGAAGTCTAAGGTTTTGGATGACTCCGCACAAAAGCTGGTGGGAAAAGTATAAATTTCTGTGGAGGATATATATTATGCACTTGAATCTTCTGACGACGAGTCGTCAAGTGAATAGGATTTGTTCTGATGCCAAATTATGGGAATTTTCAGTGGCCGTAAATTCATGTAGATTTTTTGAGAATAAATTGTGTAAAAAGCGATTTCTTTGGTGAACGCGTGGTAAAATTTAGATAAAAGTTATGTGTTCACGTACGAGAGAGAATATGTGATTGAAATAAGTTTAAGGAAAAGTAAATTTTAAAAGATCACTACCAAACATGGCAATGTTTTGATTATATTTATATGATTCATCTTTCCCCTTAACAAGATAAAAAGAGAGAACAAAAAAGGGAAGGAAAAAAAATGTGAAAATAACTCCCTCAAATTTTTATTTTCGAAATTAAATCGCTTACGAGCCATATTTCATAAACTAACATATATATATATTCAGAAGAAGAAAAAACTCTAATACAATAGAAATACCCAAAATACCCTTGTGTGAATTTTCGCCAGTTGTGACTGGGTATTTGTCAGCTCAACCCGCCAGTTGTAGTTGGGTGTCCAGTATAGTCAGGCTCCACACAACTAAACACATAAGTCATAACATCCCATTATCACTTGTATGTCCAATCCCATATTGCATCAATATACAAACAATTAATTAATATAGTCTTTAGACATTGTTCTATCCTTTACTTAGAGCATCTCCAATGGTATTGTAAAATTGAGATTTAGATCTCCAGAGTAGCGAAACATTCTCCAATTGAGAGATGCAAATTGCATTTTCTGGCAGAAAATGTAAAATTAGATGTAAATTTACATCTTTTTTTTCTTTTCGTTTTTTTTTTTACATCCACAAGATGCAAAAAATGGATTTAGATCTACTTATTGGAGTATAATTTGGATTTAGTTCCACCTGGATGTAAATGACGATTCGAAAGTGGTTCTCGAAATACCAATTTACACCCAATGTCACACCATCATATATTCTCTAAGTTGGCAAAAGATTATAATCCCAACTAGGATAAATTCCATTTCTGTTATATACAAAGAAAATCAGTTAGAATATTTTTTTTTTTTGGACATTCTACTGAAATTCTGATACTGGTTTTCATTGGTTCAGCTGTGACAGAACCAGGAAGATACTTCTTATAAGCTTGAATAAGAAGTTTCACATTTGGTATCATTATTAGGCAGTGAATTTAGGTTATATTCTATCTGTTCGAAGGCTGGAATTAAATCTATCATATTCAGGAATTACTGTACAATTTGTGAATATGATTTACTCGTGGATTAGTAGTGCTCCTCCACAATGCAAATCCACTTTTCTTAGAAAGCAAAATGAAATATAGGGTTGCCACTTGCCAAGGCATGATTGAAAAACAAAATCAGAATAAGGTTCAAACCATGAAGAAAGTATAATATTTCAGCTTCGAAAACCAAAATACGTTTAAGAATTAATGACATGTTTGGTACACATTAAAATTTTCATTTTTATCTTTCTACTCATTTTCAACTCCACGTTCTTCAATAAAATAATATTTTTCATCGTATCAATAACTTTTCTTTCTTTTTCAACCACACATTCTCCATCAATCTACTATTTCAGAATACATTCTTCCAAAATAATGTGGCTCAAACACACCCTAAATGTAAAATTCATGAATTTAGGAGGAAAAAAACATTCATAAGTTTTGAACATAAATAAATATTCATGAACATTGTATATGTATATAAATTTGGAAAGCAAAAGATTCATTTGCATGATATATAAGTTTATTTGGAAACTAAATTCTCGCCGAAATTATTTCAAAAGAGAATAATAAGCGATGAATAAAAACAGGATAGATTCTATACTTCTAAAGGAGAATTTTGCTACTATTATATGCTAAATATTAAGCACGTGAAGTTCCCAATTTCAACTGGTTATACTCAGAATGTAATAGAGTGGTCTTTCTCTCCCAAATAATATTAATTTTTACAGCAATGGATAAAATCAAATGACATAAAATTCATGAAGATACTCACTGCTTTTAACATTAGATATAAATATGAGTAATACTAATTGTTGTGAAAACAATCGGTAGTCTTCTTACAGGTTAAAAAACTACCACATTAATGCACCAAATCACAAAAATCCACATACATGTCACGCAAGAAGACTACCGATAATCTTCACTACAAATATAATTACTCTATAAATATTTATGAACAAGATAAAAGTAAGTGCAAAGACATTCATTATTTTTAATATTATATATAAATGTTCATGAACTTTAATCTTTGGATAAGCATAAATTTGAAAACTAAAGATTCATTTGACATGACCTATTAATCTATTTGGAAAGTCCACGTATTAGGTTCTCATAAAATACTCCGAAGGGGATATTTCACCAAAGTTTATATATATATAAAAGCACTCGGGTGACATAGTACACTACAATAAGTGGTGAGACATAAATACTAAATTGATTACAGTGTGTCACGTCATCCAAGTGCTTTAGGAGATCAATTCTGTATATATATTATAGTAGATTTTCAAGTGTTGTCTTATCTAACAAGTGTTTGAAGATAATATGTAAATAATATACATTATGTTACTATATTTGACAGTTTAAACTTGTAAATTAACTGATTCAACAAGTTATAATACATAAGTAGATGCAATGAGAATCTATTCTAGAGGAAGACATTTACTATTATTATATGCAAAATATTAGGCACGTGAAATTTCCATTGTCAACTAAGTTACTGTATATATTCTTGCTACTGTCCTCTTTCTTGTATAAAAGGATTAGTCCCTTCCATTTCAATTCCATACTTCCCTATAACAATCCTATAAACTTCTCATCCCTACGATATATTTCTAATTCTCACTTATTTTACAAGATGAAGGTCCAGAGAGTGAAAAGATTTGCACTACTAATGGCAGCAAGGGATTCAGATTATGTGAAGTCAGCCTATGGTGGATATTATAATGTATTTGTTGAAGCATTTGCAGATGAAGGAGAGAAATGGGACTTGTTTCACGTAGTCGAGGGCGAATTTCCCGACATGGATGATCTTCAAAAATATGAAGGATTTGTGATCAGTGGAAGCCCTTATGATGCTTATGGGGATGAAAATTGGATTCTTGAACTTTGCTTTCTTTTGAAGACATTATTTATCATACAGAAGAAAGTTCTTGGAATTTGCTTTGGTCATCAGGTATATATATTTTGTACTGAAAATAGAATACTTAAATAATGAAGGCTAATTTTGCTTATTTTGTTTCACTTTTACTTATAATTATGTTTAATTGTTTCAAGGTTTTGTGTAGAGCTTTGGGAGGGAAAGTTGGGAAAGCAAATAGTGGTTGGGATATTGGAATAAGAGAGGTTAGGTTTACTGAGGATTTCACTTTTCATGGATATTTTGATGATAATTTGGATGAAATTCCTCCCACTCTTTCAATCATTGAGTGCCATCAAGATGAGGTATACCTCTCTAATTTTTCACACTATATTTCCATGTCTAGTGTGTGTAATTTTTTTTCTTTTATTAAAGAAACTTGACAGGTCGTGAAATTAATTGACAGGTTTGTGAAGTGCCTGAGGGAGCACAAGTTCTTGCATGTTCTGATAAAACAGGCGTAGAAATGTTCACATTTGGAGACAACATTCTAGGAATTCAGGGACATCCTGAATATACAAAAGACATTCTTGACAATCTCATCGATCGTCTTCTCGCGAACGACTCCATTGAGGTAGACGATCCATATATTGTAAATTTTATTGGTCTTCAAAACCTCTTACACTACAATTTTATTTTTCATTAGCGGCTCTAAACCCTAATAAATGAGGGTTTGCATTTTGTTAAAGCTAGTGCACAATTTGTTACATATTAGCCTATATTTGGTAGAGACTAAAATCTAGAATTTTATCAAAGTCGGTCAACAATTAGATTTAACCACATATTTCATGGAAACCACTATTTTTCGATCACACATTTTATTAATTTTTATGAAGATTCACTAAAAATCTGATTTTATTCATCACCAAACGAGGGCTTATGACATAAATTGTTGCAGTGTTTTAGACATATAACTATGTTATCTTTTGTACCCTCCTAAACCCTGATAAAAAGAAGGTAACATTAAACTTTGTTACTTACGTCTCGAAGCATATTTCCCTTTAATAGCAGGTCCTAAACTTGAATAAAGGGGAACGGTTTGCACATAGTTGACCATCAAAGTAAATTTCTGCCAAATTTTATGACAAGATGCCCCTATTATATTCACATCCGAATCGTCCAATATATGAATCATTCATTACAGCACATGCACTCTTTTGTACACGGCAAACTTACTTTCTATCAAATTTATTTACAATTGCAGAAGGGTTTTGCAGAAGAAGCCAAGATGAAGTTAATGAAAACAGAAGCGGATAGGAAATACTGGGAAGGGATTTGTAAGAGCTTTCTTAAAGGCGGATGGATTACTCAGTCACAAAGAGACTTTTGATTCTTTCTTCACTATGTATATATGCTTTTTTTTAAACTAAGTTTTAGCCTCTGCTCATTGTACATCTGTCGATCTGACAGTTCAAAAACAGATTTCCTGGGCAGTAATCATCTTAACGACTTATTTAATAAGGTGAGTTCGTAGTTAAAAGGTCAAGATTTACAACGATTACTTCAATCAACTGCACTGGGCGTACAGAAGCAGAATGACCAAAACACTCACAACGCGGATGGTTGTTTTCCCAATATTTTACTCACATGAAGCCCATCACATGTGAGTGTTCTAGTCAATTTCTGTGGAGCTTCAATTGCGTTTCTACAACTGAAAGAAAGTTAAAATTGATGATACTAAGAGTCAAC
The DNA here is from genome assembly GCA_903798235.1 of Fraxinus ornus. Classification (NCBI taxonomy): domain Eukaryota; kingdom Viridiplantae; phylum Streptophyta; class Magnoliopsida; order Lamiales; family Oleaceae; genus Fraxinus; species Fraxinus ornus. The sequence goes on along the minus strand of CAIGRF010366797.1, from coordinate 17,758 downwards.
AGCGTTTCTATTTCCATTGACAGTTATTTTTCTCCTTGTCCCCTTCCAGTCGAGCTATTGTAGAACCTGAGGCCTCAAAAAGGCACTTGACCCGTGGTGTTATCTAACTGATAAACATGCTATATATGTTGCTAATACAATCGCGAATCACTGATTCTTTGGCTTTCAAGGAAATATTGCACGAGAAGATAGGAATCACATTCTTATCCACATGGCAAGGAATAAAACTTTATCCCTGTAATTTTTATTTATTTATTAAAATTTGAAATTTATGCACAAGGCGTTCAACCATGTTAGATAATGAGATTTTATTAAGCTGACTAGACTATCAAAATTATGTTCCAATAGATACAATCTAACTTCACTTTTATCTTCATCAAAAGAGTTCCATGTCCTAAAATGTATAGCTACTGTGATTTTAAGAAAGCGACATTGTAACACATATCATGAAATTCTGGATCTCAAAAATTCCTTTTGACTTTTCAAAAATCATGCCCAGTCATCTTCAAGATAATTTTCTTCCTTTCCTGTAAAATAAACTTTCAAGTACCATTATCTTTATGATGTTCTTGCAGAAGCAGAATCAAAAGCCAAAAACACAAATCTAATGGTAAAGCATAAACATTTTTATCCTCTAAAATTCATGTCCAAACTGGACTGTTACCATGCTTAATGAGAATTATCAACAGAGTTAGAGGTGAGAAACAGTTACAAGGAAAACCTGAGGTATGCCTATGACAAACATGAGAATTCGACTACTACAACAATTGAATATAGCCGACCCCAAATTTACTGGAACAAGGCTTTGTTTGTAGCTTATTGTTGTAATACAACAATTTAATAGCACCTATTTTCCTTTTTCTTTAAAGCATACAATGATAACAGCAGTATACAACATAAATGAGCCGCCTGAAAAAAATTGCTTTTTTTTATACTGGCTCTAATTGTTCTCATAAACGAGCTGAGATGATCTTTGGCGTCTTGCACCCCACGAGAAGTTCAAATCTGACTTCCTTTTATTCCTTTTTCCTGAAACAGTCTTCTTTTTAGTCCCAAGATTGCCTTGACAGTTTTCAGCTCCACACCGGCACTCAACCTCTGGTCCAAATTGCTCAAATCTGCAGACTCAAGAACAGTAGCTTTAGTCTCTGCAGCTGTTTTATATCAAACCAAGAGTTATGTACTAATAGCACGCTTGATAGGTACAATTAGATAGTAATAAACAATATTAAGGAAGACAATAGTCTATTATATTGCTTGGTCCTATCTAATACCATGTACATAACATGCACTTAGGTTTAGGAAAGCTACCAACTACCAAGTCCCCTCAGTCACTTGCATGGTGCAGGATATGCTGAAAAGTAATTTCGGCTTGCAAAAAAATCAATTGTTACTTTCTTTTCTTCATAAAGAAGTAAATATATATATATCTATAAACCAATACTCTTGTAATATATTTGCTCCCAAACCAAAAATATGCTAATTTTTTATGGACATTTTGATATATCACTGGATTGAATACACAGCTGCAGCTTATTTATTGAAAAGTTAATTCAAATCCAAATCTCAGAAAATAATATGAAAATCAGCAATCCTTTGCACAGACCTGTAGTCATAGGTTAATGGTTCTCCTACTTGAATGGATCTAGATGCAAAGACACCCACGCGAATCTCCCCTTCAACCTGCCTTTATAAAAGGAAAAAATTGACAACAGATATAGTCAGAATCTTCCATGTGCAAATAAACCAATATAAAGTCAAACACTAGGAAGACTAGTATGAAAAATGACAATTGTAACTGTCAGCCAGCATTAATGGGTAAAGAGTTCCTTAGAGTAGGAAGAAAAAGCACGTAACTGTATCCATATGGCCTCAATGCATCAGCTTATGAATTCTAAAGTTTGAAATGTATGTTACCATCATAACAAGGTCAACAAAACCCAGACTACAATTTCTCATTTCATAAAGTACTGCAAAACAACTTAATTTGAGGAAAATTCTCAATTTTTTCAGTAATTATAGTTACAAATTAATTTAAAAAGAATATAACAAACTCTCTCTCTCTGAGAGACCCACTTGCTGACATATAGAAGTCACCAAAAGTATAGTCAGAATAGTGTTTATTCTTAGCAGGAAAGTGTATAGGTAATGTGCAAATAATATAAATGCTATTACTTGTGAGAGTTGATAGGGTTATTAGACATTGAAAGAGAAAAATAAGGAGGAAAGGGTTTTGAGTCCATGGAACAAGATTGTGAAACCTATATACTGGGATAAAAATGACTTATGAGGATAGGGTTTTAAAAGAAACAAAAATGGGATATGTAGATTTGGATGGTTATTAGGAACCTAGCAAGAAAGACTCAGCAAAGTTTGAGGGTAATAGTCGGTCAAGTGGTGGAAGCGGAAAACAGTCTTCCACATTGGGAAGGCATGAAAGTCAATTGATAGATAGTTTTACTTACCACTTTTCCAGTTTACAATTAGGAGCACAGCTGTGATTTAGAAACCGTGAAGAATTTCCCTTGAATGTCGCATCAATCACAAAGTCCTTCCGAATTTCACACATGTAAAAGTTTTGAACTTCCTGATCTTTCATCTCCCATAGCCTTTTCTCACACAAAGCATCATTAATAACTGAAGAGAGAGACAAACTATTAGATCGTAGATCTTATTCTTGAAGAAAGAAGAAACATGGCAGGATAACACAGCAGATTCAAAAAATCTTTCATACTCCACTCTTTAGGAGAAGTTATTTAAGTTGAATTATGAATTATGCATCACATTTCAGACTTCTACAGAGGATGCAATAGCTAAGAGCACTTGCATTCTTAGGTAAATGCTAGTGCGGGAAATATGAAAGCAGGAGTTTATATTCTGCACCATGGGCAGTAAATTAATGTGAGGGAAGAAAAAATGTCGTCATATTACAGAAAAGGGCTTTACTGGGCAAAGAGTTATAGACTGCAATATCAGACGTGTTGTGGATGGATGGAGAAATTTCAATGATGGCAAAGAGTTATAGACTGCAATATCAGACGTGTTGTGGATGGATGGAGAATATGGGAAATTTCAATGATGAGACCAGAAGACCTTCTTAGGTTGGCCAATTAAATATAACAAATAAAGATGCAATGGATCTGTGTTCAGCAGACAGAGGCCATCAATATCAAGCACAAGGTAGGGTTCCTCTTTCTAGAAAATCTTGTGAGTTAATGAAATATGGACAACAAAAAAATCATGCTATTTTGATAGATCTTCCACAAGAAATTAGAACATTTTCATCAAAATATGGGTGAATTACATATTCCTCTTGGCACACTGTTACTAGACTAAAATAGATGTATTCATTCAGTTGAATAAGGCATACAGATTGTGAGATTTTCAAATTTGAAATGGGAAAATATAACTTTTTATTCAGTTATAGTATTGTTCTTTGTTTTCAGCGTAAACTGGTGGGAGAAGAGAAAAGCAACGTGCCACCTCATCCCTCTTGAATTCGCAATATGGTCCATGTACCCTTGCCAAAAAAGAATCACTCGGGAAAAAGGCAAATGTTGTAGCTGCTTGAAGCATAAAGGTCACTATAATACTGGCCAAGGAGAGGGATGAGTTACAAATGTTGTATATTCGAAACTCAGGTGACTATAAATGTAACTGACGTAGGAAGATCTTAACCAAAGATTCACAATCGACAGCAGAAGAAAGTAAGAGAAAGGGGAAGAATATAAAGAAATTAGAGGAAGAAAACATGAGTTTATTCAATAAAGCCTAACTATTACAATGCATAAGCCCTCTTTATATCAAGTTTTCAAGTAAACCTAATTTAAGTAGGAAAAAGACTGAAGACAAAAAATAAAAACCAAATTTTAGTCAAACTAGAAAACTATAATAAACTAAAATAAGCTAATTTTAATCAATCTATATTTATTCCTAATGTATTAAGATCTTGTATTCTTATCTTCATTCCCCATACAAGATAAATTGCAACTTCGATGCCCAGGGGGCTATCTTTCTTCTTGAGCGAATAACAATATTTGACCATATGACGATAACCGAATGTGCAAACCATTCTCAATAACATCATCTAACCAAGGGGGGCGATATTTCCTTTTATCCAAGTATTGACATAGCTCCCAATCACCGTACACATAGAAATCCTCCATAGCATGCTGGAGGTGTCACCAGTGATGGTGGTTCACAGTGGCAGCCGCAGGCTGTTGTCGGGCCCAGGGAGAGGATGATTTAGCTGGTGGTAATATGAGTAGGCTTGTATGGTTTGGTGTTTGGGCTGACATTTGTATGGTATTGGATTAGGGAGTGGTGTGGGTATTTCTATGGATTTGGATTTTCGACGGCTGAAGGGTTTGAGTGGTTTGGAGAGTGCCCGCGATTACAGTTCCTTACACCAAACACGCATGAACAACAATTCATTCCGAAGGAGAACGCCAAGCTGTGATACCATTTAATATACTAAGAACTCCATTTATACTCATCTATTTCTCCAGTAACACCTAGTGTTCTATATCCCTTTATTTTTCATATCTAATCTTTTGCTGACTTGGAAGTATAATTCTTGCATCAAGGAAACTATAATTCATAACCCAACATCATAACATATTCAATGTGTGTGTATTCAAGAAATTAATGTAGTTAAGATCGACTTCTCAAATTTTTCCACTCACTTAGAGAACCGAGTTAGAATTAGAAATAAAAACCGAGTATTCCAGTAGTAAAATATATTATTTATATTTTGAAATGCAAAAATTACCTTCTCCAACATACTCGATCACGAAATCACCTTTATTGATGGACTCAGCTGCCACTACACCCCAACCACAATGTTCTGTCTGGTACGCAAGATCCAGTGTCAATGTAGATGGAAAGGAAAAGGGAATTGGTTAAAAAATTAAAATCCATAATCAAAACGGACATAGAAAAATATTAAAGAACAAAACACATCAATTTTACCTTGACAATTTGGATCTTTTTATCTTTCCTAAATGGTCTGTTTTTACAATTTCCTTTGCAAAGACAACCTTTAGAGCAGCTGATGCACTGAACCCTGTTAGTCAAAAAAATGATTGTGGAAGCCATCAATGCAACTGTACTACAAAAAAAATAATAAAATACTCAAGTATTTGTGTGAATACATGAAAGATTATTGCAGTCGAAATATAGTAGATGCAAATTTTTGAATGAATGAACACTGAAAACCATCTGCTTATTCCAGCCTCTACAAATGTTTCATATGCTGCATTGGTTAGTATATAGATGCCCGATTTCTAAGTAGAATACATTCCTTTAAAAATTCTCATGAAATGTCTACAAAAGAATGTAAGTGTTTAAATGACAGTAGACCTAGAAGTTAAAAGCTCTAAATACAGAGCCATTTTTTACTCAACCAAAAAGCTCAAGTTATCCATCTCATTAGCAAGAAACATATCCCAAAAGCTAATTTGTGAATGAAAAATCTTCTAGTCCTTGTTTTATAGATAAACTCCACATGTTAAGATAGTATAGGAGTGCATTATTCAGGAGGATTACTTAATGGTCAGATATGGACAGCAAGAGTTTCGAGAACAACATGTCTATGTCAGACACATGAAATATCAGAACTCTTGCAACAATTGAAGCATATAGGGAATGTTTTATATGACTAACATGAAAACAAAGATAAGCGTATGGATGTTTTAATTACTCTAACAATCATCTGGTAAGTCTTTCACCTGTTACACACTATCGTATCACAATAACTTTGTCATTAAAATAAATTAAAGATTCGTTATAAATATTCTATTAAAAGAATATTATAAAGAAGTTTATATAAATAAGAACCAGGCAAACATAGTGTGTGATTTAACTTGATTGAGCAAGTCAACTATGCTTGCTTTTCTTAAATCTTGTCGAATTCATATACAAGCTTGATAATCCAATCCAACTTCATGCATCAAACCCAGTGCTCTCATGATCTAACAAAGACAAGCTGAGTTGGATGATAAACTATCTTTAGGTTCTCTATTATTTCCAAAAGCCATTACACAAAGAGAAGGGATTGTGGTTTGCTGCAGGTGTAAGCATTCAGAGTAATGGCCCTCACTGACATGTCTTAGATTCTGTAATGATAATTCAACAGTACAGTACATCGTAGTTTAGTAGAGAATATCGCAAAATAAGGGGTTCAAACTTGGTTGCATTATGAAAAAAATCCACGGAATCCAATTTAAGTCAAGGTAAAAGTACAAGCAGAGAGTTGTTGGAGTTGTGGAATGAACGACCATGATACCCTTCATACAGAATGTGAAAGTCCATTATATACTTAGGTAAAGCACATGGGTGCAGTAGGGTCTTGTGCAATTGAAATTTTTTACAAGATAAAAAATAATCCTCCATGACTCCAAGCAGACCAACAATGCTATATAGGATTGAATCTGCTGGTATTCAGGAACATCATATACATGAACTCAGAGTAGTTGAGATGAGAATATCAAGATAGAGTTGTTGCCAAAACTGTTTTAACACCTAGTGCAATAATTTGAACCCATCAAAAGAAGGATGCTAGATACATCAGTTCAAAAACTAGAAACCTAGCGGCAATGGTAAACATGAAAAAAGATGCAGACCTACAATAACATGGAATGAGATCGATAAAAAAGAATTTGCACCTTTGATTTTAAAGTGAAATTGATCTCTAGAAGAGCAGAATGGATAAAGAGAAGACATACAGCAATGAGCTAATACTTTGATGAGTTAAGTTGATTAAGATTGCAACACTACTGAGCAAAACTTGTCTTCCTGTCACTCAGTGTATATGCACAAGAGACAAATTACAAATTAAAGCATTAGTGAAAGCACATGTTATAAAAGGGAGGACAACAGTACCTGCAGACGCATGCCTCAGAACATTCAGTAGAACTGCAGCTTGCACATCCAGTATCGGCATCAACCTTACCGCGCTTCCTCTTAATGAGGTAAAAGTCTATTTGAGTTAAGTTAACTTCAAATTAAGCATTTAGAGCCATTACGATTTTAGCAGCATTTACGGCCATAAATAGTTAATCAAATCAAACAGGGTAAATAGTTTGTTAGCATCGACTAAAGATTTTAATAGTAGTTGAATTCTTTTCATAAATAAAAAGGGAGATAATGAAAATTTATGTAAAAGACAACAAGTTTAAGCTTAGTAAATCTGAAACCAACATACATAGGATACTTCGCTTGATGTGCTCGTATGGAGGTGGCTCCAATGTATTTTCTGTCAGGTCCTTCCAGTTTAGGTCAATTTCGAATTCCTTGTCTTTATGCAGAAGAGGCAAGCAAGAGAATATTTCCTGAAAGGTCCAATAAAACGTCAGTAGTTTGAAATGTGATGAGCAGAGATAAATCTAGAAAAAGAAACAAAAAAGCAAGTTCATGTCTATGGAGAGGTCTAAAGTCTTTAATCCTTAGTATTTATTCACAAAATAACACTTCAATCTCTAATTCCCACTAGGCAATCAATGGATTCAATGTAAAACTAATATTGCAAATCTGGTGCAAGTAGTATTGACTTCTACATATTTATTCCAATTTTTGTTGTAAAAGGCAAATTCAAGGCAAAAAGAAGTAGCATTGAATAAAACCCACTGTGTGATACACTGCTTTATGTCATGCATTATGCACATTCAACAAGAAAAGGAAACCGATGATCAAATTCTAACCTTTATGCTACTGGCAGGAACCTTGTGCTGCGTATTAAAAGAGATATGTGAGTCCTGTCAGGCAGTGTAATCAATTACAATTATAAACATGTAATAAAAGCCACATAAACATAAAAGTTTGTTGACAATACCATGTGATGAATGTCATGAAGCCAGAATTTCAATTAGTTGTATCATTTCACTAAATAATTAAGCTAATATAAGTTCAAGTTTAAATGCTTAATATTAAAATCGTATAGATCACAAAACATGCTTCATGGAAAAAATGGAAAACTGTTATAATAGAAAACAAAGGAAAATGAAAGGTCCAGATTGATAAGTTTAAATAGCCTGGTCTGCATATGAGTTATCAGCAACCAAAGCTTCATAACAAGCTGAATGATGGCATCAAGAATTCCGTAAATAAAATGCAATTCACAACTTCCATAATTATTGATTCTTCTTATTCGCTCCTTAAGGTAAAAAGTAAAGGTATAATAACTACTAAATATAGCAGCAATTATTGTTTTAGATTTGAGCATAAATTCACGCTGACTGGAAAAATAAGCTACTTGTGTAAGGGAACAAGTCAAAAACATATTTTATGGGTTGAAGTGTTCAACATTCATGCTTTTATGTACCACTTCTATGACAACTTTCCAAAATGAGACCTTAGTTTGCAAGGAATGTACTAGTTAAATTTCCAAAAATTTCTTCCAAAGAGATTTGATAGTTTTTTTGTCTAAGTTTATCTGCTCACAACAATTGGAAATATATGTTGCCCGCGATAGTGTTCATTCAAAATTGAGGACTAATTGGGACAGATGGAGCATCTGAGTGTATTACAATTCCAAAAGCAACTGTACAATTAGAATATGAATAAATCACGACCAAAGAACATGCCCGATCAGACTTCTTCAGAATAAGCAAAAATGTTTTATTTTCACTAGAAAGTGATAATTTGCTAAGTGACACCTACTCTTTATACCACTGTATAAGTCAAGAGGCAGATCTATGTTGAGACATGGGATCTAAGTTCTAAAAGTCCTTTTTTTTTTTCCAATTTCTTCAATAGAATCCCAGGATTTGCTTGTGATCTAGGAACAGAAATTGAATAGGTTGATATTTGTATTTGTGTTATTTTGCTGGAATTAAAGAATAGAGTGTAATTGCAACTCAATGAAATGAAAGTTACAATAGTTTGCTAAGCATTCAACAGGCTTAGCTCTCTCCCAATTGACACCCTAATTTCTGCCCACTGAATTCCACTTCCCACCCCCTTATTTATAGTTTGAAGCCTTCACGGTGCCTTAGGGGCCTATCAATACCCACACCCAAAAAATCCACCTTGTCTTCAAGGTGGAAGTCTAGAATACCATATAGCCGGACAATTTCCTTTTCCAACACCCAAGCCAGAGTCGAAGTAGAAAATGGATGTTTTGGTCCGACGAATCGGCCAGATCCTACTCAATCGATCTACTATAGTATGGTGTCCATGAAAACCCAATAACCAGATGCACCCACTTGATCTAAAAGTTTAAACTGTTAGAAGTTGCACATGTATATTATTTAAATCTTATCTTCAACACGCTCCCTTAAGTGCAAGTGATTTTCATTCTTTTCATCAAAGTCTAAACCATGCACAAAACAAATACATAGGTGACGGCGAAACTTGAACTCAAGATTTTTGTCTACTCTAATACCATTCGTCTATTCTAATATTAGGTTGAGCCACAAAATCTAAAACTTAAAATGTTAAAGAGATACATGTATATCTTTTAAATCTTATCTTCAACATATATTTATACAATCACGTATCCACAAACCAAAAACACCATAGATCATGTGACCCATATATATCATACTACCAAAAGAAATACTATAGCGAATGACTACAGGGTAATCAACCCACACAGCCACACTTATATTCTAGTCACACAAGTCTCGCATTTCGACATGGGATATTCAAGTCATAATATCAAACATTCTCATTGAGTGTATAGCAATAAAAAATTGAATCAATAAGCTAGATTTTGGAAGTGGTTCCCACCTATGATGCTCAGACTCGGGTACGGGTATGTATCTAAGTGTCGGATCTTTTATTTTCTAAAATGTAGGATATGGAAACATGGCTAAAATCCAAATTTCGGACACAGGTATGCGGGTAAGTCTTTCGAACTTCAATTCTTTTACTAATTCGGGATGTCATTTTGAATAGATCAAAATTAATTGTTCACAATGAAGGAAATGAGTATTTAATAAGGGGTTAAGACGAGTAAAATAAATTTTTGGAGTTTAGTTTTCAATAATGAGAATTATTAAATGTTATATAAAATAGAAAATGAGGAACTTGACTGTAATTTGGACTTAGCGGAGTACTAATTAACACTATATCAAACACATTTTCATTTTATACAAACAAAACCCTGGAACACCAATATAGAGTGAGAAAGAAGGAAAGAAAAGAAGAAAGAAGAAAGATAGAAGAAAAAAAAGAAGGAAAAACCTAGCGTCACCATCTTTCTCCACCCTCTTGGCGACGACGCTAGTCTTATAGAGAGCAAAAATGGAAAAGAAGAAAATGGAAAGAAAAGGAAAAGAAGGAAGAATAAGCAAAAACGACGAAGTGTCCGATTGAAACTTGGAGGATCCGACACATATCCCATACCCATACCCATGTCATGTCATGTCATGTCTGACACGGGTACTCCAACTATTTCGAAGAGTCCGAGCAGCAGAGGTTCCCACCATGCGAGAGGTAGTACTTTGTGTTAGATTTAAGTAATGTAAATTTTCCAAATAAGTATCATTGTTGACTCGTTATTATGCACGACTTCATCTTGTTTATTCATTAATTTTGAAGAAATTATTTTCTTTTTTGGGAATCCATGCTTCTAATTCTAGAAAAGTGGTCACTCCTAACTTTTCCTACAAGGAAGTTTCTTTATTAGGAACGTAAACAAAAGTACTTTTATCAAGATTCGAAACACGCACTCTATTTGTTATCTGGTTGAGACAACAATATCCCTTGTGCAATGAACTATTTCATACAAAAAGACAAGGATGTTCGTCTTTTATGAGAATTTATTATTTCTGAAATATCTAAAATATGGAAAGCACCTTTTGTGCGAGGTTGCCTCTTGAACGATTAAAAGAGCGAAAATACTATTTTAAGTGTGGTTGTGTATGATTTATTAAATGAATCGAAGTTAAGAAATCATCTATCCAATATCTCAAATAGAGATAGCAATGGGGCGGGGCACCCCACCTCGCCACTCCCACACCCTACCCAGTCCGGCGCCCCGCCCCACCCCACCCCACCCCACCTTAAACGGGGCGGGATGGGTTCGGGGCGCGAGCTTGCCCCATTTCCTGCCCCGTTTATTTTATTTTTTTCAAAAATTTCCAATTAACTATTTTTTTTTAATTTGTAGTTAATTATTTTTTTTATTCTTCACGGGGCGGGTTCGGAGCATTTCGGGGCGGGACATCCCCTCCCCGCCCCGCCAATCCATCGAGGCAGGTTTTTTCCCCCCCATTCGGGGCGGGTCAGCGTTGGGACGAGGCGGGTTTTTTTGCCATCACTAATCTCAAAGGTAAATTGATTTGAGAAAATTAAGTCAATCATCTTTCAACTCTGTGTCAATGTTTTCTTTTGGTAATACCATATTGTTCACAAGCATTAGGACAATAAAACTGATGTCAAATTTCACATTGCCTTAAATGTCTCAAGAGTAAGGGAAATAAATTCACCATCTTCATCACTTCAAAAACCTCTATTTTCCTCTCGTAACTGGTTTTCCATTAATTTTTTAAATTTAAGAAAACATTCTAAAAATTTACTTCTTTTCCGCAGAGTAAATCCAAGAAAAACGAGTACAATAATCTATTAAAATTATTTAGTTTTTAAAACCATGGCATGATAAAATAAGACAAGATTCCAAAAATCACAATGAATTGGTCACATTTCTTTCCAAAAACATGAATGATTTTAGCAAAATGACAGTCGATGATGGATTTGTAGATAAGTCGCGTGCGATGATTGCACCTATATTGATCTAAGTCCAAAAATTCCCATAATAGTCTTGAAGGAATAAAGAACTCTCCATTTGTGCAAAGCCCTCGGATTTTGTAATATAGCGAGGCATCTTTGCCACGCATAAGCGAACCAATTTTCTCATTTGTTGAGTCTCTCACATCCGGATAACACCATTGTACATCAGGTTCAACCGTGTTAGTGAACTCTTCAACAGATTCAAAGTGCTATCTTGATAATGAAGCCACATTCATTAAGTTTTACAATTTTTCCTTTGACAATTAACACAAATATTCTCAAATTTGTTTGAGCAAAATCATCAATAAATAGTCTGTTGTGTAAAAAGTTTAAAGATTTAAAATGGATATAACTCATTTTTTTAGTATCAAATACTATATAAAGCCTTCTTTTGGTAGGCAATTTGCCTTTTCCAACCCCTAATAGTCCTTCCTTACTGTACCCTTTAGCTTTCGCACCAATTAGCTGCATTTTGCTCAACTATCCCCTAATAAAACTATTAGAACAAAACTAAAGCAAACATATATTATCAAAAGTGAGTTGCCCAAAGGATAAAAGATTATATTTGCTCTCAAGAATAATCAACACATTTTCAAAATTTAAATGTCCACATAGGTTTCAATCTTTCTTGAGAGAATTTTAGACTCTGACCATTTTCACATCATATAGACTCATTGCCATTTGTAAGGAACATTATAGAACCTTACCTAGATCATTTAACACATAAGCGGTGCCTTGACTCCGTACAAAGAGTTGGATCATTCTCATCATGGAAACTTATTATAGGGAGCAATGGGAACATCTTCGGCTTGGTAAAAATGATCAAATCGATTTCAACACTCCCAAGGCCATGTGATTAGCCACACCACAAATTTGTCAAATTACTCCTTCGTCATTCCTTGTTGGTGATTGCTAGGTAGATTGATTTCCTTGCTTCTGATAGTTCCTACCTTGATTGTAGCCACATTGGTTGCTTTCTTATTTATTTTCATTACCAACGAAGCCTCATCCCCTTGAGTTGCAGGCATGAAGCGAACACCACAACAGCGTCGCATTTTCTCTTTGGTTGAGGAAGGCTTGCTCATGATTATTTTGTGCGTCTTCTTTTTACATCCGATAAGCAGCATATGTCTATGTGCTTGCAACGCTAAAACCAAAAAATTAAAGATGGGTGTGGAGCTTTTACTTGCGTAACTATGTCAACATCCTTGTACTTGGGACCAAGCATTCTTGTTATTTTGAAAAACTTTGTTAATTTTTTCCTTTGTCTTTTCCACGGCTACTAAACTATCACGAGTACTTTTTAACTTCCTAAGATATTCATCAAGGGAAAGATTTCTCTTTTCAAGATTCATAGTTCTCTTTCTTTGGTCATGCAAATTTGTTCTTCAATAGAGTTCCACACCTAAAAAGTGGAATTGACACCATAAATCATTCATTGCTAATACCTGTTGCGTGATTATCCGTAATAACCATGTGGTTAATAGGCTGATATTGTTCATCCACGCACCAGTTGTCTCCTCTTCATGTTCGCCATTCTCGGACACTTGATTTTCCAGATCGGGACTCCAAACTAGAGGCAAGGCTATTGACCTCCAAATTAGGAAATTGTTGGAACTTAATTTATAGAGATATTTCTGGTACACTGTAGAAAAAACTGATTCCTGAGTTGAGTTTAGTATGGGAATTATTTTGTTTTCTGCTCTAGATTCAATCCCTTGGGGAGAGCACTGCTGCCATATCAAATTCAAATTGAACTTATAATTCTCTTTCCACAAGTCTATACCAAGGAATAGAAACTCTCTTATATATACGCGGGTTTGATTAGATCCAAATGGCAACAACATTAAGAAAATAGAGATTGCCTTTCCTAATATTGAGCAATTCTTCACTAGAAAAATCCTTTGGATAGTGTACAGTTAGTTTATGTGTATTCTTCCTTTGATACAGTGTTTACCGTTGTGCCCTGTGTGCTCTTTCGCTGATATAGCAGTTGCTGCTACATCATTCTTTTCTATTTTCGTTATAGTTGATGCCGTTGTGTCGCTGTGCATTCTTCCTTTTAATGTAGCAGTTGCCTCTGCGCTACATTATTCTTTTCCAACTTCGTTTTGAAAACTCATTCCTATAGGTGAAGGAAGGTATTCACACAAGTGTCAACAATTCATTCCCTTAAAATGCAACCAATCTATATGATAACCTAGCTTCAGACAATTTATGAAATCTCCAAAAATACGAGGATTAATGGAGGATAGTGGAAGGAATTTTGGATAAGGGAACCTCGCATCTCTAATTCTAACATTGGGCCAGGCAGAGCAAAATTTGTTAAAATGCACTCACAGTTCAAAAATATACGTTAGTCATCTAAAAAGGTACCAAATATAGCAAAAGAACTACAAAATTGCATTTCTGTTCAGAAATGGAAGTTATATCAGATTTATAAGTTACATACATGTAGCTTGAGTTAAATGGGAGTAAGACTGGCAATTGATCAACATATAAGATGCTCCAAAACTAATTTAAATCTTTCATATGATGCGTGAATCTCTTTTGTGAAAAGCAGGAAATATATATTCTGAGGAAGTAATGGCAGCAGGGAAATTCAGTGGCACTTTATGTTTAAGATTTTTAAGGACTTCCCTCTTTTGTGTATTAAGGGAAAAATTAGTTTCAAATGCAAATATATAAATAGTATGTTAAGAAGTGTGTCAAAATTATTCAAGTTATAACTCAAAATGCAAGGTTCATAGCTATCATTTGGAGCATCACCCTGGAATTCTCAGCTCATCCTTCCAAGGTCTCTCACATCAATAGCTTTGATTGATAACCAAAATAAATTCTTCTTTGTTTAGTAAGCAACAAAAGACAAAATTAAAGAGAAAAGATTATTTTGAGATAGTAATTTTTGTTGGTTCTGACAGTCACTTTGTAGTTTACCAATGAGCTGTGAGTAGAATTGTTCTCAGTTCTCAATAACATCAAAAAAAATTAATAATGTCACGCCACTGTGGAACCAAATAATGATATCGCATGAATGCAAAAAAAAAACGTAAAAAAGTAAAGAAAATCTGAACAGTGTAGAGAAATTTAGAACCATGCTAATGAATGAAGGAAGAGAGAGACCTCCTCCAAACGCCAGTCAGTAGGATGCCTCCAACAAATGACCTCCTGTGGTCGATCAGGCAAACGGATCACGTGCTCAGGGAATGGTGCACAACTATCATGTGATGCCAGAGGGCATCTTATACATCGCCACAATCGATTCTTCCGCTTACACAAAAAGCATGCCTGATTAATAAAGAGAATATAACCCTAGTTAAAATAATCTTCATGCAGGCAAAATTAGAATCTGAGAACACGTGTATAAAGAAAGCATTGATCATGTCCATATTCAGGAAACACTACAAAGAAAAGAAAAGAATTAACATAAATCAAAAACTTCATTTACCCAAACATGCACATCAGTGGCCTAAAATTGTGCCACCCTCTTCTTTTTTACCTCAACTCCCAGAACTCAGAAGAATTTTAAATAAATTATAAATATATAACAGCAAAGGAGTGATTTGATTGATAATATAACTTTCTCAGACTTACATGTTGAGGGCACTTGAATTGTTTTGAAGACAAGAAGCCAAGTCCGTCTTTAGCACATTTCAGGTGAAAGGCTGCTTGGCAGCCACGAACAGAGCACAATGTCTCCTCGCTGTCGATTACATTCTGGCAAACAAGACACTGCACCAGAGAGAGACGAAAACTGATGAGAATGTTGAGCCAATCATATTATAAGGCGAAATATTAAAAATGAATCTTTGTTTAGAACCTTAAAGGCATGGTGGCTACTATGCTAAATCATTCTTTGTTGCAAAGTTATTACACATGAAAGCATTCCAACATTTCTGTCCTTTTCTTCAAAGATACAAAGAAAATGGTATCTTTTTTTTTTTTTTTTT
>CAIGRF010366707.1:25863-42864 GCA_903798235.1 Fraxinus ornus | reverse complement strand
TTCACGTAAAGAAAAAATCTTACATAAAAAAAATAATAAAATTTATAGATTGAAAATTTTAATGGGATGGAGGCTAGGCTGGGCATCCCCGAATCTGGCACTGAACGAATCATAATCACAACGAAAGGCATTCTATCCGGTACTTGCTTGGACGAAACGGAAGATATTATTGATAAACACAAGTACGTATTGTTCATTAATATCTAGAGAATATTTCGCGCAGTCAAACCAACTCTCAATCATTAAACTGTTAAAGGAACTCATCATGGGGACTCTGGTCAATAAGTTCTATTATTCTATCAATATGAAAGTTCAATTTGCCTTTCCCATATAAACTCTTGCACAGGAATACATTAAGAGTAATGATATTCATCCTCATTGGAGTTACAAATACAGTCTAAGTGACGTTAATGTAGCATTAAATAATATGTGAAATTAAATGAGTCATTTAACTTCACACTTTATTTAATCTATTATTTATAGTCACATAAACTGTGTTTGTAATCCCACTGAGGATGAATAACATTACTCATGCATTAAATTGCCCAAGAAATATTTTATAAGTTAAAAAGAGACGGAGAATAAAATGGAAAATTTATATAAAAGTATCTTTAATAAACTCTTTTTAAATATCATATTTAGCAATTTAAATAGCATTTATAAATTTAAAGAGTAAATTTTTTTAAATCCTCCAAAAAACTATTTATATTTAATACTTATTTTTACTAATATCCTATCTTTTATTTTCATTAGCTTCCTTCCAAATTATTATATTATTTTTTATATTGAAAATTGAAATTCTTTAAATACATTTAATTTTAGAGAGTGTGTTTGATTCTCCAAATTTGGAAGTCAAACTCACTTACTATTTTAAAATATTAATTTGAAAAGTTTCTTGGGCATAATTTTAAAGGTTGACTTTTTAAAGAGAGAATCTTATAGGTAAAAAAATCTCTCGATAATGCTCTAAACTCATACCCGTTAACCAGAACAGTTTGCTTTCCAAGAAGAAACAACAAGAAATTGAAATGGTAAAAAAAAAACCATATAGTGAAATTAGCAATGAAAACATTTCTCATGTATGTGAAATTTTATATGAAATAATTTTCATTAGTGTAGAAACCCAAAATATATTAGCAAGATTTTAAAATACAATATCATTTTCCAATAATCTTGGAATTAATACTACATATTTTCTTCATGGGTAATTTATTAAAATTTTCAAATAAATATTGAGAATGTTGAGATTCGTGTGGAGGTTCTACTATAAAATGATGATATTTTTCTACATTCCACTTTAGTTATATATTATGGTCGAACAAACGAAAATATATAATTTATAATTCAATGCACATAATAAATAATATGTGATAGAAATCCTACGGGCTACGTCTGAGCTTAACCAATTTTTTTTGTTTTTTCTTTTCTTTTTTTTTTTTTTTTTTTTTTTTTTTTTTTTTTTTTTTTTTTTTGGTGATAAGGCATTTATAATTGATTGCACTGAAGATTGGGAAGAACTAAGAATTGATATTGGCAAATGGCTAACCGAGAGCCCGTGGGTGAAACTATTCACAAATATGAAGAAATTGAACGGGAATGGCTGCAAGATTGAGTAGATGTAAGAAAAACTTTTAAAGTCAAACCATTAGTAAAATTAGCTAGAGTTGCCATTTAATAAGAGCATCACAATCTTTGAATCACTGAGAAACAAGGGTATCATGTGCAGCTTCTGGTTTTTCTGGCCTCAGCTGTGAAACATTGCATATACCACAATAAGAGATGACAATTAAAGGAAAACACAAAACTGTATAGCTGAACTGTTAGTTTGGTAGCCTTAATGGTATATTCAGAGGAATTTGTAGCTCATTCTTCAAGTGTAAACTGCTTAAAGATTGGGAGGAAATCATCAAGGGTTCTTGTGACTGGAGGAGAAGATCATAAGGTCAACCTTTGGGCCATTGGCAAGCCCAATGCCATACAGGTGAGTTCAATTCTCATTTTACATTTTCTTTTTGGAGCCTTGATATTTTCTTATACCTTGTTTCAACCTTCTTATGTTATACTGTACTTTTTTGGGTTTACAAACTGCATAACAGAGGGCAGACCCTTCGCCTTCTCAACCCCTATCTGAAAGACTCGAACTGTGGCCACTTGCAGGCAGTATGATAACTTAACCTGTGGATGATTCTTAATCTCATTTATTATACCCGCATCACCTTTTTTATAGCTTAAGGGAACCACTCGTTGTTTCATTATGAAACTATGGATTGCCGTATCTGATAGATTCTTGTTTCATACAATTCAACTATTGTTTCCATTTTTCTGGCTGTCACTATATTTGTAGAAGCCTTATTAATAATGACACCTTGCCCCTTATCTTTTCTCATTGTTTATTGTACCCCGTGGTTCATTGGCTAGAGTTTGTCGGGTCATTCGAGTGGAGTTGATTCCGTAAGCTTTGATTCTTCGGAGGTGTTGGTAGCTGCTGGAGCAGCAAGCGGTACAATTAAGCTTTGGGATTTAGAGGAGGCTAAGAGTATGCATTCTGTAACCCATTTATTTATACATGATGAGTTGTATTTTATCATTCCTTTCAAACAGAAGAAAATCACTTTATGTTTGACTTTGCTTTTTGTGTGATTTATAGTTATTCGCACTCTCACTGGTCATCGCTCCAATTGTATATCGTTGGACTTCCATCCCTTTGGGGAGTTCTTTGCATCTGGATCTCTGGACACAAATCTAAAAATATGGGATATTCGAAGAAAAGGGTGTTTACATACATACAAGGGTCATACACGGGGTGTTAATGCCATCCGGTTTACACCCGATGGCCGCTGGGTGGTGTCTGGTGGAGAGGACAACACCGTGAAGGTTAGATCTTTCAATTTCACGGTGTTCTTTTTCCTTTTGGTTTCCCATCATTGTGCCTGTGATTTATCTAGGAGAGATGGGGGAATTTGAAAACATTCAACTGCTATGCATCTTGGTGTATTTTTTGTACTCTCTTTTTCCACGTTTAAATTATTATCACATGGTCAAATGTCTTGTTTTTGCTATCATACTAATATAAGTCTATGTATATTATTTATCGATGTTCTTAACATTGTTGTTTATATCCCCTTTTCTTCAATTCTGGTACAAAGCCTTTTTACGATTTCAGCCCTTATAAATTCCTGTGTACAGCTGTGGGATTTAACTGCGGGCAAGCTGTTGCACGAGTTCAAAAGTCATGAGGGCCAGGTTCAATGCATTGATTTCCATCCCCATGAATTTTTGCTGGCCACAGGTTGGAAACTATAGTCGTTGAATTGATAGATCTGCAAAACTAATGTTCTCAATAGTATGGTGTCTGCCAACATTTTTGATTTGCTACTTCAGCAACTGTACATGTCATATTACTGGTTCATAGATCAACTTAAAAATTTGATAAATCACAATGGTGGGCCTGTTGAAGGCCCTGAACAGCAGTACCACTGATGGTGGTTTGGCAAAGTTTTGCCACATAGCCATCAAAACAGCATAAACATTTCAATTTAAGAGGATGCAAAGACAAGACGGAAGAGTAATTTTTAAATTATAGGTATTAAAATAAAAACCAATTGTATTTTTTATTTTCTTACAAACAATTACTATCAGTATAGATTGTATTGAAATATTTATGTTCCATTCTTCAAGTGATGAAGTTTAAACCATTATTTGAAAGACAGTGGAATAGTTTGTCAATTTTATGCGTAAACCATTGCATTTCGGAAACTTCTCTTTCTTTTTGATTCTTTAGAACTTATCAATTATCTATAATTTAAACCGTGATTCACGTTCTGTGCCTTTTACAAGACTGGATTAACCTTTCTGAATAGGATTTTCAATGCGAGATACTGTTGGTTGAATTTGTATCTTAGTGTAGAAGATGAAAAATATGATGGGAAGAAGATAGAATAAGAAGTGAGAAGACATTAATGCCTACTGCCTAGAGTCCCACAAACCCATGTGCCAAAATAGCTCTAGGATGCTGTAAAATGCTCCTAAACCAGTTTGCCATTTTATGCTGGGGAGTGTTTTGCATATCTTGAGGGTTGTTAGAATCTCTGAGTCTCATAAGACTGTCAATAAAGCATTTGTGACTTGATGTGTTTCAGGTAAACTTTTGGATAACCAAAACAAGCTGCTAAACATAAAGATACTACAAAAATGAGGCTCACCACTCTTAGCTTTTGAAAATGTTCTATTACATTTGTGAAGGGAGGAAATAGAGATGGAGCACAAAGTTTTATGTTATTTGATTTTAAAGCTACATCATGCTTTCATACAAATTTTCACTTCCTTACCCATTTATGCCCCTTGTGAACTCACTCATTCATTTTCATAACCATAATCATGCTGTTCTTGAAGTCTGCTACATTAATTTATTTTTGTCACCCTTAATGTGGTTGCTGCGTATCAGGATCTTAGTTTGTGATATCCACTCGTTTTCCCCTCACTGTCTGGTTGAAAGGCTTAACATGCATAGAAATCTGAGATGGTTACTTTCTGACAGGCAGAAACTTGAGGTCTTCGTTTTTTAAACTCACTCCTGAACCTATATTACACTGTGTTTGAGAATCAACTGTCTCTTTTTTACCTTTGAAGCTGTAGAAAATCAACTTTTACCCATCTTATGTTGTGGCAATAGATGCTTTTCTATCTGAGCTTAAAAATGTAGGGTTTATTGTAGACCTTTAGACTGCCATATATATATATATATATATATATATTCATTCAATTACATCTATAGTCAAGGTTGCCTTTACTGATCTCCTAATAAAATACTTAATGACCTTTCTTTTGACAGGTTCAGCTGACAGGACTGTTAAGTTCTGGGATCTTGAAACTTTTGAACTAATAGGTTCAGCTGGGCCTGAGGTATCTGTTCTTTGATGTCAATTGATATCTTCTCCTACTAATCTTTGCTTTTTATAGCTTAAAATGTGCCGAAATTTTTGCTGTTGCCTTCGAAGTTTAAAACTAACCTTCTTAATTATCAGATGAGTTTGAAATAGCTACTTTTTACTTGTTTCAAACCAGTCCACAGGAGTGCGTTGTATGACCTTTAATCCTGATGGGAGAACTCTTCTTTGTGGCTTGCATGAGAACTTGAAGGTATGCTTTATGTTTTATTGGGAAATAATTGATTGAAGTATTGTCATTTGTCTCACTTTTTCTCTACTAATTTTTGTTGTTGTAGGTCTTTTCATGGGAACCAATTAGATGTCATGATACTGTAGATGTGGGGTGGTCCAGATTATCAGATCTCAATGTTCATGACGGGAAGCTTCTTGGATGTTCATATAACCAAAGTTGTGTTGGAGTATGGGTTGTAGACATATCGGTATGATTTATTATTATTATTTTTTTTTTCAGTATGTCCACTGCTCTTATTCTTATTTGATATTTGAATTAATGATTATTTTGCAACCATATGATTTTGGCAGCGTATTGAACCATATGAAATTGGTAGCGCTGCTCGATTGAACAACTCAGAGCGTAAATCTAATTCTGGTGGGTCCACCATACTAACTGAGGACAATATTGAGGGCAATTTGGGCAGGCTTTCCATTTCACAAAATTCTGATTCTGCGAAGGAAACTAGACCTCTTGCAAGGCTTTCTGTTTCACAGAATTCAGATCTGAATGGGGACTCTAAATCTCTTGCATGTAAGCTATCCTTTAGTGTGTCTCGTTTAGGATTTGTGGTTAATTTAGTAACCTTTTTTCAGATTATTCTTTTTTAGACTTCTTCAACAGCTTAATTTGGGTATTTTATCCTTTTGTCTGTCCAATTTCCTTTCTCTACCGAATTTGATTCGTAATATGTATTAACATTGTATGTGCTGCATGAAGCTGCAGTAAATGCCCCTGCAACTCCACAAAGGGGAAATCTCAGTGTTGTTCCAAGAACCACTCAAATCAATTCAATGGCAGTTACCAATGCGACAGCCCCCAAGAGGCATTCTATAAAGGTTCAGTCAACAGCCAACATTTCAGTATTCAACAGATCAGAGGTTATACCTAGAAATAATCCGAGAATAGAGCAGGCTGCTGAACAAAGAAAAGAAGGAGCCCCACATAGAGCACTGCCACTATCCATTCAATCAAAAACATCAGATGTTCGAAAATTTTCGTCTGTCAGAGATGAATTGGAGACGTCTACTATTTCTTCATTGTCTGAAAGTGAGGCCCCAAAGGTTATTGATTCTAGTGAGGTTTCAAATAGGAGTCCTTTTACTGAAGTTAGGGGCTCAATTATTGGGGTTCCTGCAGCTGAGAGAAATGCCAAGGATGATAAACATATGCTTTCTGGAAAAATTGAAACAAATGCGGTGGTCGACGCTCTTGCCACATGCCAGCGTGAAAGTTGTACGTCTTCCTTTTCATCTCATCCTTCACCTCGTGTGATCTACTCTATGAATATGTGCTACATCTTGTCTTATACAGCCTGGTCTTCCAGTCACTTTATGAATATGTGCTACATCTTGTCAAATGCAGCGGTTGATGCTGTCACGTAATGCTTCGTCAAGGTTCATTATAAAACTGGTTGTATTATGGACCATCACACCTACAATGAGGCCTTATTTGGCACAGGTCAAAGCACATGGATTTTCTTGTTGGAGTCGATGGATTTTTTTTATTAGGGGGATGTTTGATTCCCATTTTCCCAAAATACATTTTTCCCTCGCTTCTTTTCAACCACCCATTCTTCATTAAATTAATATTTCACGCAAATCAAAAAAATTTCATTCTTTTTTAACCACACATTCTCCATCAATCTACTATTCCAAAATACATTCTTCAAAAATAATGGGACTCAAACACCCCCTAGGTCACTAATACTAATTTTGATTATGTCCAACTGGTTGTCATTTTCTTTGTTACCCGTTCTTGCTGTATTATTAACTGATAGTCGTTGGGTTTTTTTTTATTTTTAGTCTGCCATGTATCTTTGTAGATAAATTGTTTGCTTTACTTGTTTTGGTAATCAGTTTTCCTTTTGGTTGCAGATGAATTTTGTGGGAACAAAATGCATGGGGATACCTCTCTCATGGAAAGTAAAAAAGGAGGTATAACTACCTTTCTAATGGATGCTTTAGCAAGCAATTAATGACATTTTTCTTAATGATTAATGAGTATGGCTATTTGTTCTGAACCAACTTTAGGTAGAACACGACTTGCTGCGAATTGGGAGAAGAAAGACAGAATATCTAATCATGCAGTTCTAGCTTCAAGTGGCCTCTCTCAAAACTTACCTTCTGTAAGTACACTCCAACTTACTTTTTAACATTTGATTCTGGGTTTTATTCAC
Organism: Fraxinus ornus; assembly: GCA_903798235.1. Lineage (NCBI taxonomy): Eukaryota > Viridiplantae > Streptophyta > Magnoliopsida > Lamiales > Oleaceae > Fraxinus > Fraxinus ornus. The sequence goes on along the minus strand of CAIGRF010366707.1, from coordinate 35,525 downwards.
TCTTCTATTTTCATAATAGTATTTCTAAACTCTAAGGGGGATTGGTATAGACGTATAGTAATGAGTAGTTCCTTCAAATGCCTACTTCAATTATGCTCAAATAACACATTTGATCAATGATGTTTTTTATTCCTTTTTTACCTTCAATGCGAAGTCTCTGGTTAATGGACTTTTGAAANGGGGGGGGGGGGGGGGTTTGTAAAATCTGAAGGAGAGAAAGGGGACGAGAAATTTATCTGGAAAAAAAGAAAAATAAATGGGACTGGGGGTGTAAGCAAATAAATACTGCAACACCCCAAATTTTCATTAAAGTTGGAGTGATACCAAAAACTCAATTTCTTTACATTAAATACGGAACGATAAAAATAATTTATTTAATAAAAATATGGGTTATCCATGTACTTAAACTAAACATTAACATTTTATTGTTCGAAATAAACTTACTCAACTACTTATTAAATAAACATGTCATTGAACATAAATGAAACCAATTAATCAATTAAAGATAGAAAATCTAATAATTTTATTTCTTCAAATTCTCTTGACAGTCCGCATTACTAACATGCTACAAATTCAATCGACCCGAACTAACCTATAAATTTTTTGTAAGAGTGAATATTTGAAAATATTCAAATCTGCAGGAGAAAGGGGACGAGAAATTTATCTGGAAAAAAAAGAAAAACAAATGGGACTGGGGGTAAGCAGATAAATACTGCAACACCCCAAATTTTCATAAACGTTGGAGCGATACCAAAAACTCAATTTCTTTACATTAAATAAGGAATGATAAAAATAATTTATTTAATAAAAATATGTTTTATCCATGTACTTAAACTAAACATTAAAATTTTATTGTTCGAAATAAACATACTCAACTACTTATTAAATAAACATGTCATTGAACATAAATGAAACCAATTAATCAATTAAAGATAGAAAATCTAATAATTTTATTTCTTTAAATTTTCTTGACAGTCCGCATTACTAACCTGCTACAAATTCAATTGACCCAAATTAACCTATAAAATTTTTGTAAGAGTGAATATTTTAAAATATTCAATAAGATACGTGAAATTTTCATACACAATTACATAACAATAAAATAAATATTTCATACCACTCTTTTTTTATGGAGTATATCAGCGACCAAGCGAGATACCCATCTTAGGTCATCTTAAATTTTCGAAGGAATACATATCTCTTTATAAAGAACTCGAAGGTCTACAGACAATTCATAGATATTTAATTGAATACATAAAAGTATAAAAAAAACAAACCACTTGCACATAATTATCTTACCTTGATAGATTTGAAAAAGTTGTAAAGGAATGTAAAATAATGCACGTGAAAATCGCTTTCTTTTCTTCTCTCTCCGCCTTGTATGAATAAAATATACTATATGATAATATTATTCGATTTCTTTCTGCCGTGTATGTATAATATCTCTTGTGGTGAATAATGAGGCCTCTGACACGAAATTTTATAGTTGAAAAAGACCATAGAGTTTTGGTACATTAGGTGTTCCACTATCAAATAGGTCTCACTTTTTAAAGTCATGATTAGCTACAAGTCATAATTACCCCTTCAATATAATATGTTGATAGAATAACATAGGGACAACTTTTGGAATGGGAAAACTAGTATGCAAATTGAAAAAAATGAAAAAAGTAGTGTTTTGATTGTTCTCCACTAATGCTTTTCTAATAAGACATCACACGTGGAAGGTTAGGAAAAAGGTAATTAATATAATTTAATAGTTCCTAATTTAATTAGATAACAATACTCAAGTCTGAAACATATCAAATATATGATTAACACTCACAAATAGAATATGATCATAATTAAAAATTGATAGCTTTCAAAAATAGGATTACCATTGAACTTTATCAAAATTAATTTAGGATTATAATTTACAATTAATCTTTATCCTACACGAATCATGGCTGTCATAGAAATTTAAATCATCAACCAACGTTAAATAAATTACCAAGTAAAGTTAATTTCTTTGGACTGCACTATCTTGAGCCTAACTTATTCGAATTACTTTTTTTTAGTCCATGGTGTGTCATTTAATACGAACTACCAAATGAGCCCAATATTGATCTACTAAAACTTGCTCTTATTATTAGACCTAATAAAAATAAAACATTTTATACCTATTTCACTTTAGTCCGTCAACTCTCAAAATTATAAAAACGAATATAGCATATAGAACAAATTTTATTCTATAAAATTTTCAAAACGTTATAATCTCCTCTTCTTAAAAGAATTTCGTTCTCAAAATTACTTTAGTTAGTTGAAACGTTCTAGATACTTGACCATTAACATAATTACAATATATCATAACATAAACTAAGAAAACTCATAATCATGATAAAAAAAAATAATGTTTCATTTCATACGTTGGATCAATTGGAGAGTGGCCAAATAATGAGCGTGGCGTGCCAAGAATTTTTTTCGTATCATTACATGTTTTNTACGAGGTGGGTACGGAAAATATAGTCTCTGTCCCGCTATCCGTTCCATTTAAAGTTAATTTTAAATTTAAATTTTTTATCGGACAAAAATAAAAGATTTATCATCAATTTTAAAGAAAATATAAGCTGTTCTTAGCAAATTGGAACAAAAGTAATAATATTTATTAACTAAAGTTATAAAAAAATAAAAGGAAAAAAGAAAACAAATAAAAATAAATGGGGCGATAAATGGGCCTAGCCCTTCTTTAACCGGGTATGAGAATGAGGTAAGGTGATAAAAATACCCGACGGGAGTCCCATATCCGCCCCATTGCCATTCCTACTTACTGACAAGATGACAACGGATATCATTATTGCTTGAATTTTAGTTTGGGAGCTCATTGGTGATTTTGCTTTATTTTTTAAGTTAATTTACTTCATCATTTAATGAATGCAATTCTCCATGCTATTGCTGCTTTCATTGGTTTCTTTATTTTTTTATGTATTTATTTGTTTTTTTTTTTGGGTATCATAAGTTTATGCTTTTAACCCCAAGTATACAGTTATTTCAATACAAAATTTAGATAACATCATAATTTATAGGAATATATGCATTTACATGAGTAGCATGTAAGCTGACTTTATGTTCAAACGTGCAATTACCATGTAAGTTGACCCTTTTGTTCTCTGATAATTGCTTTAAAAGTTTGTCAAGGCCATTTCGAGTCACCGTTATGGTATTTTTTTTATTTGTCAGTTTTTAAATTCTAGCGCGTGTAACATAATTTAGAAGTAGGTACTCTCACTTTCTACCTTACTATCCATATTATGTATCACTCGTGTGTTTATCTTCATGTCTACCATGACAGAGAGGCTATCCGTCAACTGGCGAAAACGAATCAGTGTCCGCTAGTGAGGAGGATGCTATTGCTGACTTGATGGAACAGCATGAACAATTTGTTGGCTCAATGCAGTCTCGTTTAGCCAAATTACAGGTACCTCTTATCGTTATTACTTCAAATCCTTGTTCTTAGATTCACATGCTGCTGTACGTCCACACACTTTCGAAGTGGAGAATCTACCTGATTCGTTCAGAAAGATCCTTAGAGTGCACACTCCTATAGCATACTTGAGACTAGGATCTTGGGATTTATCCACTGTCCAACAAGTTACTTTTCAGGCCAAAATAGTAGCGTGTGTCTGAAGATCAAGGCCTTCTTTAGTATATTAAACTAAAGCAAAAGATTATTTCGTGAAACTCTGTAAGAGGAGAGATGAACTCTCATTTTACTCTATGGTTTAGTTAAAAGTTTAGGAAGCCAAACTGAAATATACAACCCCAGCATAAAAGAAACCACCTACAATGTTGGCATTTTTCAGCAAATATAACAACAGTCTAACCTGCAACACAAATGTAAAACATCATCTGAGAAGGAATGAAGTGCTACAAGGATGGCTGATGCAAGGTCTGGTTCTGCTATTTTATCGAGGACTAACTTGTTCTCCAAAATAGTAAGTATTTATATGATACAATTTAAATTAAAAAAAAAAAAGAAAAAGAAAAACCCCGAAGTAAACTGGATCATGTCCACCCCTATCCAAGCCATACATTTTGCTGTCTGTTATCCTTGAAAAGTGAACTTCATTATCTAAATGGTTAGATTCAAGGTCACGGTAAAGAAGAGAATTGGTTTGGAGCATGTTTTTAGCAAAATAGAAGCAAAGTAACTCTTGAAGAAATTCCCCCTTACATTTTGTTTCTGTTGTAGAGATGGGCTCGTATCTGAAGTAGAGGTTATAATATACTTGTGGAAGTCAATATGTTTTGGAAAAAAAGTATAATTCAGATGCTCATTGCTGCTGATAATGCATGCAGCTTTCTCATGTTCAGTTTTGCTTCTCATTTGCTGCTGAGAAGCAAATGTTTTTTCTTCTGATAGGAAACATTTCTCTAACTAGTGTAATAGCATAGGCGGGTCATTGTTGTTGTGTAATGTCATAGGTTCCCTATTCTACTTTTTATTCATTATGGTGGTCGAGAGGGCAGGATTAGAGTGGGGGACTTTTAGTTGATACCATTTTCTTTTAATACGATGTTGCATGTTATGATAGAAGATCTGGATGTTCCCAATCGAATGAACTACTAAATGCAATACGACAAATATTGCTGGAAGTTTAAGTGCATTTAATACTAAAGGGGCGAGTTAGTCTTACGTTTTATTTCGTGGATACTTTTTCATTCTTGAATCAACTTCTGTAAATTATATCCATAAGGGATAACATGTTTGAAGAAATTCTCCCTATTAATCTTTTGATCTTTTTGAGGAAATTGATTTCTTGTCTCGTATAGAATGTTGTTGGAATTTAGCTATAGGACCGTTTAATCAGATTTCGTCTCTTTGCCAGGTAGTCCACAAATACTGGCAACGGTATGATATCAAAGGGGCCCTTAGTGCTTTGGAGAAAATGGCTGATCATTGTGTAAGTGTTGTATTTCTGTTTCTGTATGTGGGAAAGAAAAGACAGTTCATTTTTCCTCTATTTCGCCAGTAACTGTACAAATGTAATGTAAATTTCACATTTTCAATGCAAACAAACTCTTATATTCTTCATAATGTTCTTCGGAATGCAGGTGCTTTCTGATGTATTATGCCTTCTAGCAGAAAAAACTGATATTGTCACATTAGATCTTTGCACTTGTCTGTTGCCACTGCTCTCAGGACTACTTGATAGTGACATGGATAGGTAAACGAAACCCTTGCATGATTCTTTACCATTTCTTGCATTTCCATCCATTGAATACTATTTAGAGGCTATATGTAGCTCAGTTGATAACTAACTCAACCAGATGGTTTCCTGGCAAAGCTAAATCATTGTTCAATGAGATTGAGATATTCTATGATAGATATTGTTATTTCTAGTGAACTTGAAGCTCTAGTTTGATTCCTAACATAAATATTTTATATACTTATCCATTTTGAGTTATTAACCTATTATCAGATGGCCAAATGCGGAAACAAAATTTTCAAGAGGGGGTCACGTGTTTGTATTTCTGATAAGAAGATTATCAGTAGTTTCCTGGAAAGAAATATTTCGGAAGATGTTAAAAGTTTTTAACTTTCCTAGACATGGCATCTTCCGTAGTTAGTTGGTTTAGGGTTAGTGACCCCTTCGCTTTTAACGATCAATTAGCTTCCTTGTTGGCATTTTTTTAGTTTAAAGGTTGGGTTATTAACACAATAATATACCATAGTGAATCTAGCTTGACCAGTTCTCTTTTTTGCAATTGTTAAAAAAACTAATACTAGCTGGTGCCTTTCATGTTAAATCTAATGGACTGCTCATCATTAGGCATAAAGATATTTCATTGGAGATGCTGATTAAACTGGTCAGAGTATTTGGATTGATGATCTATTCTTCATTGTCGGCACAGTCGCCTGTTGGTGTGGATATTGAGGCAGAACAAAGGTTTGATTTATTTTTCCCAAGCTATATTACTCGGTTGATTTTATGTTTTGCCCCTGAATTCTATTTACTCTCGTCGAAAGGCTGGAACGTTGCAACATGTGCTTTGTGGAACTTGAGAAAGTCAAGCGTTGCCTGCCCCTCCTTTCAAGGTGTGTGCGATTCTCATCATTTACTGCTTTCATTTGGGACAAAGTCACATTGATATTTGATTCGATATCTGCTTGGGTTGTGTTTTGCAGAAGAGGTGGTTCAATTTCCAAGTCTGCACAGGAGCTGAATCTAGCACTTAAAGAAGTATCGTGAAGAATGAACAACATATACTATGATATTGCTTCTATAGACGGCAAATTGGGAGCTGGTAGTCCTGTGTGTATAGTATCAAGTGGCATAGTTAATTACTAATTCATTCATTTTAAATGAAAGTTAATAGCTGAGGGACAATCCAACCTGCTTATCACCATTGAACACTTACCGCGCCTAAAGCTGGCCGGGTTGAGGTGAATCTGTCTTACTTATCACGTTCTTGTCTAACCCGTCCCTAATGTCTACTTGTTGATTTGTAACTGTTAACTTCTTCAGCAAAGATGTTATTAACTTATGTAACAATATGAAGTGAACTGTAGCAGATGTGTCCATAGCTTTTTCAAATGATGATTGAAGTTTCGTATTGTTGTTGCATATGTGCTAGAGTTTGAAGCACAGAGCAATGGAATTTACTTGTAGTTTGATCGAATGATGAAAGTTCAGAGAAATCAAAACAGGCTTTCTATTCCATTTCTTATAATGCTTTATTATAACATCTTGCTGACTATAAGATGTTGGGCATATAGCTTTATCCAAGTGAGAAATGTGTCGGGTTATGACAAACTAGAATTTTATCTTTGTCCTAAATTCTTCTTCTCTTGGATTCCCTTTCTTTCTCGTTCATTTTCTTGTTACTTTTCTGCGTCTGGGTAGTGGGTAGCTAGTTGGGTTGCCCTCCCTGTCGCGCGTAGATGTTGGGCATCTTGAGTCGTACATGAATCTCTAACAGCTTCATTGTGTTTATTAATGGATCTTCTATGCCAAGGTGATTTGCTGCTCGTGAGTCGTGGCCGTCTAAGGGACTTTGAGGGCCATTTGGATGTGGTGTGTGTTTGGGGTCGAACGAATCCAAACTAAAGTTTTTTTAACCATCGCTTATCAAATCGAGTGGCTTTTTAATTAGCTTTTATTGGTTTTTTAAGAAAATAATAATTTATTTATGATAATATTTTACTTAGCCCTCGTTTGGTACACGTTAAAATTCTCATTCTCATTCTTCTATTCATTTTCAACCACACATTTTTCAATAAAATAATATTTTCCATCACATCAATAACTTTTCCTTCATTTTTAACCACATATTCCCCATCATATCGACAGTAAAAATGCATTTTTACTCCCATGTGCACCAAACAAGCTCTTATTTTTGGGTTACTTTAGGTTCAAGTAGTCGTGTAGAGTGAGTGAGACTAGTTAATTTATTACTCTATTTGACTATTATTTTTTCAATGTAGTAACCTACGATCAATCTGACTTTTTGATATTTAGTCCCTGCTTGGTAGGGATTAAACTATATTTTTAGTATATTTTGATAAAATTTGTAGTTAAAAAGTTGTGAATTCCACATATATGATTAAGAAGTTAAAAAGTTGTAGATTTCATGATATATGATTAAAATTAATTAGTTATTTTGACCTAAATGAAAATTTAGATTTTGATCTGTACCAAATAGGGGCNTTTTTTTTTTTTTTTTTTTTTTTTTTTTGGTCGCTAAAATATGGTTTGATTTGGCAAATTAAACGGTTTGGATCTTTTCCAAACTTTTTCTGACAAGGTTTAATAAGGTGGCATTTGTTCTAATACTCCAAAGTATTTGTACTTTTTTTTTTCCTCCTCATTTGATATTTTTATCGAATAATGTTTTTAACGAGACAAATATTGTGTAACGAATCATTCAAGCAATATTACAAACTAAATACAAATTAGTGAATAATCATAGTACCCAAACCGTAATTCTTTCCTATAAATATTTGAATAAAATAAATATAAGTTTATTGATTTCTCTATTTTCTTCTCATTTCTCCGTAGTTTATAGCATTTCATAATTTAATTGCACGATGTTAGAAGTATAATCAAACCTATTTTAGAAACTTTAAAATTGACAAAATCAAGTGGAAGAAATAATAAAACTTTATAATCATAAAGGAAAAATGAAAAAAAAAAGAAGAAGCAAGAACATAAAACCTCTACCATGAAATTTCATTTAGATCGAGTTTTATAGTATTATAGTGCATTAAATTTCTTATTTGGCGCGTATAAAACAAGTGATTCTAGCAAGCAAATATCTCGAGTCTTGACAACTTTACGTTTAAAGTAACGATTTCTTACATCGAATTCGAACCTTTTGAAGTTAAATAAAGTGGTAGTGGGTGAAAAGATGAAGGGGAATAAGTATTTTGAAATGCAAAGAAGTTAAGCAAACACATTATTCTATGCTTGCTTTAATTATCTAATTTTCTTCATAGTTTTTTTTATTGATTTCTCGTATCTTTATTATTCTTTTCCCTTTTGTGCGTTTCATTTCTTAAAGTAAATTAAATGAGCTGGAAATCAGTTTGAGTGGTACCAAACTTTGTCTGCCATTAATTCCATAGGCACTTAACAAATGTACTTTTATATTACTTTCTTTGTTTATCTTGAAAAATATTATTTAAAGAATAATAATACATAGCACAAGTAGTGATAGTATTGTTAGGAATAATAATTGATATATTTTGAAGTATTTCTATTTTTTTGGTCGATGGATTGGTATTTTTATATGAATCAACGAATATTTAGGCTTGTTATTTTGTTCGTGTTTCTTTCGGACTATTACTTCGTAGAGATAAAATAATCGACTTTGAGAAGCCTAATATCAAGAGTAATGTTATGCGAATATTTTTATTGTTCATCAACATATGGACGTAATGATGGAGCGAATCGATTTGTTGCTATTATACTGTGAGAATATGGTGGATTCTGACCCTAGCAATAATTTTTTCGCCTCATTAATCATGAGATGCGCCTGGATACTGACTTAGATGAAAGTTACGATGGCTCGCAAAATTTTTTTAATACTGAGATCGATGTCGGTATCTCAAAGATTGTTGATTTTAAATTACGTCGTTTGTGGGTTTTTTTCGTTCATTTTTCATTAATAAAATATTGAGAACTATTATCATTATTTTTTTTCCTACATTTTGCAAGGTTCTATAAGGCATTTATCTATTTTAATTATTCTGATACTGTTAACACTCCAAAAATACAGCCCAAGATCAAAGGCCCAAAGTAAGAAGCCCAGTGAAAGGATCCAAGATGAAGGCCTAATAGGAATCGATCTTAGGGCCCAAGGTAGAAAGCTCAAGTAGGAGGCCTGAGGAAAAGACTAAATGACCGAAGCCCAAAGTAAGGGGAACACCATCGCTCAAGCTAACAGAAAGCGCAAAGGCTGAGCGAATAAAAGGCCATGCGATCGCTCAGAGTAATGCTACGGTTATCTCCCAAATCTTCAAAGTCGCCCAAGACTGAACGCATTTGAAGCGTCATGACCAACTAATCCAGCAGTTATGAAAAAACGGTTCTTAGGCAAATTCGACATGTCCCATGATCTTAAGGTATGCGGTTAGAAGTGGCTGCGGTTACAAAATAACTCCTCTCCTCACGAGTTAGTCGTTA
>CAIGRF010366707.1:0-25662 GCA_903798235.1 Fraxinus ornus | reverse complement strand
CTTCACTAATAAATACACCCCTTTTTGGGACTTTGTCTCAAGAGGTTTGTTCCTTACACGATCGTCTGAACCCTGTTTCTCTTTAATTGTTGGCGAGTTAAAAACACGCGAAACAGATACTATTAATAATTATTTTAATAAAAGTATTAATAATTATTCATTTTATTTAATTAATTTATTTAACCTCTAAAAAAATTGGACCAAAAAATAAATAAATAAAATGATATGCGGTTTTTGGCACTTAGTCTTGCATTAGGTGGTTAAAAAGGTTAATCGCGTTTTATTATTATTTTTTCCACGCTTTCCCCTTATGTGAGGATTTTTCGTCATGTCTATATTCTCCTAGTTCTCGCCTTTTAAAACAGTGATGATATTTTTTTGGATAATGTTACACTTACTTTCTCTTTTACTACATGGTTTACTTAAACACCAAGTGGAGAATTATCTTATTTTTTTTTTCTTTACCAAATCCAGCATTAGGAAAATCAACGATTTTTGTGTCAAAATTAATTCTTAGCTTTTTTTTTTGTGAAACATGAATTGACTACCAATTTTCGGTTGGATGATACTACACGTGCATTATGCGATGTTCATAACGATGTCAACCCCCTCACAGGGAGGGGGACTCACTTCGAATAAAATATAATATTCGAAGTGAGCCCCCCTCCATGTGAGGAGGTAGACACCGTTCTCGACACCGTTATGGACACTGCATTATGTACAAGTATCATATTTCTTTTCGATATTAGTAAGATTCAATAGGTATGATCGCGTTCTTCAATCATTTCTCGGTATTCAATTGTAATTAAAGAGTTTCGATCTATTTTTCTTGCTTCTCACTGTATTGTACATTAAGCTCCTGTTTCGTGGGGATTAAAATTAGATTTTTAACAGATTTTGATAAAAACTAATAAAATATGTGGTTGAATAGTCGTGGATACCAGAAAAGAAAATATGTGATTAAAATTAATTATTAACTTTGACTTAGATTAAAATTTGAATTTTAATTTCTACTGTGTCATTGTATATGCCTTTAATAGAAATTTATATATATAGCTGGATATTGATAAAGAGTCTCTTTTGAATATGCCTTGCCGAATTGTTAAGTTTCTTGTGCTGATACCAAAACCAGAATATTAAGCAACCTCCAAATTCCATTTAGTATTTTTGTTTCAAATGCCTATAAGAAGCCAGTTTGCACATATAATCTATCTACATACTGTAAATTTATTAAAGCATTGGAAACTATAAAATATTTAAGCCATTAATCGAGATACTTCACAATGTATACTACGGATATTCAGTACAAACATCAAAGGGCAGCCACACAAGTGTCAATTTTGGCACACTTTTTCGGCGTAATCGCAATCGTGCTTATGCTCATTTGGTTGTTGCATTACCGTGGGGGTATCGACCTCGACTCAGATGATCCCAATCTTATTTTCAATGTATGTACATTATTATAGTCGCAAACTAATTCTTGTGCGAATCGAAATGTTCAACTCGATCCAGACATCCATTTCTTACTTTTTCGATTTTGTAGGTTCACCCTTTTCTCATGTTCTTCGGGTTTATTTTCATGGCTGGTCAAGGTATGTCTTTTTTTTTTTATCCTTGGAAGCTTCGATTAGTACCTAGTCATATGCTAATGAGTTGAGATCTGTTGTCCTTTTTTGGGTCGATTTATCAAGAGCAGCAATGATGGCATATAAGACAGTAAGAGCAGAAAGAACAGTTCAGAAATTTGTGCATGCATTTTTTCATTCTGTAGCATTATGTCTGGGGATTGTTGGATTACATGCTGCTTTCAAGTTTCACGAGAAAAGAAATATTACCAACATGTACAGCTTACATTCATGGATTGGCATTACCACTTTCTCCTTGTTTTGCTTGCAGGTATGTAACTAATTAGTTAAAAAACCGATCGGGTTGAAGTTACGGGTGTGCCCTATTTTGATCACCGAACTTAATCTTCATACGAAATTTGCATTGAACTTTTAATTTCTTATTCCGTTAGTCGTTATACTCAACTCGTCTTTGAAACTCGCACGTGCCGAATGAAAATCCTACAGAAATGATCTAAGACGTTATGTTAGAATAATCGACCCTGCTTTTACACTTCACAAAAAATCGTAGTATAGTGACTAACTAGGTAAGAAATAGAAAGTCGATCAATAATTTTGTTCAGTGACCAAAATCGGAGCGCCGAGACAGGTTTTTAACCCGAAAGTTAATTATAAGTTGCTGCTTATTTTCATGTAATTAATTGAGTTGAATTTTGCAGTGGCTGTTTGGGATTACTTTATTTCTTTTTCCAAGTGGTTCTGATTACACAAGAAGAAGAGCAGCTCCATGGCACGTATCTGGGGGAAGGGCACTACTGTATATGGCAATATGCACAGCATTGTCAGGGCTAATGGAGAAAGTAACATTCTTGGAATTGCAGCATCAAAGGGAAGCTCGTTTGATCAACTTTCTTGGATTGGCAATTCTTATATTTGGTATCGCTGTCGATATTTCTGTCGTTCTTACACGTTTTATATAAATGACACCATGTAATATATAAATAAATACTCGATCCGACTTGGGAGAACTAAGTATAAATTTGATATTTTATTCATTTTTATGTAAGTGTTGAATTTTATTTTCTCCAATTAAGTGTGGCTAATTGAAAGAATAATATTGTGTTGTGTCTATTAAAGGATTTGTTTTCCTTTAGAATTATGAGTAACATGTGCTACATGGACATAACACGACAAATATTAGGCATGGGCGTCGGTGAATTGGTTCGAATATTTCAATACCCGAAAAAATCATAGACAAATTAATGATACGATTAAGACTTTAAATTTTACAATTTTTTATAGATAGGTTGGGTTAGGTTTGGTTGAGCGAGTTTTTATTTGTAATCCGTAACCTGTTTAAGTTAATAAGTTCGGCAAAAAAATAATTTCCAGCCCTATAAATTGTTAAAAAATTATTAAAAAATAAATTTGGCTCCATCTGAGTACCCATGGTTTTGGTTCAAGAATCAAGAACTGTTTGGGAACCGATCAATTCTCAGTTCCGATTATTATTATTAGCTTGATTTCAATTAAAATGTCCACCTCTTATGAAGATGATATTACAAATACTTTTCCAAAAACGTAAAACACATGTATCGAAGGTATGATAAAAGTTGATGAAAAGTGAAATTGAAAAGTTGATAAAAATGTAGATCTCATAAAATACATGATTAAAAATGAATTGAAGGAAAAATGAGCTTTAAAAATGAAGATAGCTCAAGCAATTTTTGAAATTGAACTAGGGTTTCTATATTCAATCAAACTGCATGTACATAGATTCTCACATAACCTCTACAGAACACTCACACATGGGGTGAGTAATTTTTTTTTTATTGAAGTGTGTCCCAATGTGAGAGGTCTGTAGGAGTACTGTGAACCCCTACTTCTGTACAAAGGGAAACACCCTTCTATATTAATCAGATGATCAGATAGTTCGTACAAGATCTGGAAACAACTAGCTCCTTGAAGTCAAAGTGAATAATTGTGGCAAAATTTGATTGCACCATCAATTTTCATTATCTTTAATAATTTTTAGCCTAGAATTATCCAACTATCATCCAAATTTAATGAAAATGACAATGCTAAACACAAAAGGGTGTAACGTGTAAAATATAATAATATAATTCTAAATTATTGTCCAATATTATTATTTGGAGAAATAATAAAATACACCACAACTAAAATATATTTGTAATAAATACAGCACAACAAATTTACGGTTATAATCCTACCAAAAATAATCCCTTTGAGTCACCCTTCTCGCCTCTTTGAGCTTGTGGAAGAAGTGACTGTCAACTGTCAAGTCTTTGATTTTGATGACAGATGAATGACAATAAAACAGAAACACATATGTGAAGGATGGTGAAGCTGACACTATTGAGGCAAAGAAGGAAGCTATATTGAGATTGCACTCAAATCAGGGGATGATGATGAATGGGACTTTTCTGATTCCTTTCACTCCATTTAACTGTTCTAGATGCTATATCTTATATTTTGAAAAATTAGGGAACTAAAGTAATATATGTATTAAATTCAATTTTATTTGGGCCCAGGGGCGGAGGGAGGGGTGGCTATACCCCANGAGTTAAATTGAATTGCAAAAGTGCAAATTTGTAATGGATCACCTATCTATAATACAACTCGATTGAATCACTTGAATACATCGAAATTCGATGTGACCAACGATGTTCACCCGTACACTTCAAAAGATTACATCTAATATAATCATGAGATCAAATCAAGCCAAGTGAATTAACCATATATCTCTACATAAAGAATTAAATTTAAGCACTACAAATGTAACTAGGATCAATTTGGAAATATACTAAAAGAAAGATAAAAGATAGTATAGTTATAGTCCAAATTTTTCACCCTGGTGCCACTTTAATGGAGTGTTTGGTATTATGGAACAAATCCAATAAATGGTTGAAAAAGGAATAAGATAACAAGGAGTTGTCACAATCAGGCAATTTTGCCAAATCTTTGTTGATTAGGGAAAATCTCTAAGTGGGACATCTCTCAAGTGTATGGCCAACTCTCTTTACAGACTGTTGCATTGAATGGCCAGTGATAAAAGCTTACGTGAACAGATTCAATCACAGGAATTTATACACACACTTGTCATTTTTTCATTGGCCATTAAAGAAAAAATTGCCAATCAAAAACTGCCACTTTATCCCCTGTTAAAAGCCCATGTCAGTGACCTCATCTGTTCAGCCTTATTCGTGATAAAAGTGTTCAATTCATTTACCTACATACATACATCTGTGTGTTGTAGTGTAAGAAAGTGCACATAATGATCCCCAGAGAAATGAAGTTTGTAAATTTGCACAATTAGTCTTGATTTGGTTTAGATACAAATTGATATAAAATCTAAGTCCATGGTACACATTAAAATTTTCATTTTCATTCTTTTACTTATTTTTAACCACACATTTTTTAATAAAATAATATTTTTCATCACATTAATAACTTTTCCTTCTTTTTTTCAACCACACATTCTCCATCAATCTACTATTCCAGAGTACATTCTTTCAAAATAATATGGCTCAAACATGCCATAAATTTGAATTTTTTTTAACATATTCTTAAAGTTTAAATTGCTATGGTTCTATTAACACGATCTTAATTTCGTGATCGATTATTTAGCTCCTGGTTGACAATTTTTTTTCTTTTTTTAAGTTGGTGGGTTCGAAGAAATGTGTGATTTATAGTGGATAAAAGTTATGGGTTCAATGAGATGTGTTGTTTAAAAGTGAAGTTTGATTAACTTAAATTTTTTTAAAAAAAGTTTTACCAAACAAGAGCTAATCATTATGATCAAATCTATCTCATTAGCTATTTTGTCATTTTTAAAAATGATTTTTATTCATATAAAACATAATTAGTTAAAAAAGAGCAATTTAAACTTTATTGTAAAACATCTTGACCACATATATTCTGCCCAAACTAGAGTTGAATGAAGTGGTTCCAAAACCAGCAATTAAATATATAAAAAGTTAATCATACTTGGTTAGCCGGCTAGACTCGTGGCTTCAACAATTTCAAAACTTTGTTAGTCACTAAACTTTCAAAGCATGTCGCTTTTAGTCATTGGAAGTTTTATTTTAGCACATGATCAACAATTAATAGAAAACGATTATTTGAATGTTAATTGACCCCATATCACTCACGTGAAGTTGGGGGTGGTTTAGAATACGCGACAAAAACATTATCGAATTTACGTGATTTGGATTAAATAAAAGTTGAAGTCACCGTTTAATTATATTTAAATAAAAAAGATCTTTTTAGACAATTTTTCTCCTTCTCAATCAGATGTCACGTGACCATTTAATTTCTAAATAAATATTTTCCGTTAGCTCAAACTTTGATGCCACAACTTTAAAAATTTGGGCAAGAGTGCAATAAATAGTTGGTTCGTTATAAGTTAAAGAAAGGCCAGAGGACCATTCACTTGACTTGCACCGAAGAAAATTTGACTTCACGATAAATTGAACAAAAAGAGGATTGACCTATTAGTTGTGAGTACCAATTGAAGTCTTTTGAGGAATGGAAATATGGGACCGACGATTGAAGGTCGAGGACATGAACGCCACACTCTCAAAAGGTTGGGGATCTTAGGTGGAATCTACCCATAATATAATGCAAACAAAAAAAGCCTCTTTGTGCATTTCATTTTGATTCACAAGCTTCTGGATAGTGCTGATAGAAACAAGAAGGGGCTCTTTCTGTTGTATTCAAGACCTTTTATATATATTTTTCCTTCTGCAGCTTCTCATAAATAAGAGTGTTGTAATTAGTTGATTAAAAATGGCACCAAAAAGAAGTTATGACTATGGAATGTCATTATTTCCAGTGAGTATGTTTGCTCATTTGTTGGCTGTAGCAGTAACCATTTTGGTGCTTGTTTGGCTTCTTCACTTCCGCGAAGGCCTCGCTTTCAAATCAGATAACAAACAGAAGATTTTCAATGTAAATTTTCAAACATTTACACTGATATATGATTAATATGTGTGTATAATTATTTGTCAATCTTCAATTGTTTACTGCATGCTGCAGGTGCATCCACTGCTAATGGTGATTGGTTTTGTCTTGATTTCAGGACAAGGTAACAAAATTTTATGATAGTTTCAGATTTATTTGTCTTTCTTTGTGACGTCGAAAATATTTTTGGGTTCTTTATGGAAATTATACGTGCGAAGCTGGTCCGATGTCAAGATTGAGGGGACAAGCTTGGCTTGGTCACAAATTTGTGGCTTGGCCGAGGAGGTCCTCGACATACATAACTTGCCTAGCCGAACCAATAAACCATGATAATCGTACTGAGTAGAACCTATGTGGTGACTTGGTTTTTTTTTTTAGTGTAATTCCCTAGTATTTACTCTGTTGGTGCACTTGAGGTTTTAGGTGTAGAGATGCTGTGTAACTGTAACAATTTTTGCAAAAGTTCTTGCGGTGGTGTTATCATTAATCTTTATTTCTATTTTTCTGTTCTTGGTACTTTTTTAAAGGAGAATCATGGAGCGAGTTTAGGAATAATCCCAAATTCTCAACACTCTTGTCTAATAGTAATGAGCATATGTTGAAGATACAAGGACACAACATGGAGACGTCGAAACGTGATTTTTCACATATATAGTTTTATAATTTTTAGTGTGTGTTTGAATCTCATTTTAATGATAATAGAATTTTTGAAATAGTGATTGATGGAAGAATGTGTGGTAGAAAAGTGATGAAGAGTATTAGATTTGTGTGTAATATTATTTTATTTGGAGAATGTGTGGTTGAAAGGAAGAAAATGAAAAAAATGAAAATGAAAATGAGAAAAAAAAATGAGTGTCAAACAGAGGCTTAATATAAAATAGACGCATAGCATATTGGACGCTTACCCAAAAGGTGTCCCCATGATAATCTCCGAGCGTTGAAAATCTAAAAAAACATATAAAAATAGAAGATGATCGGTAGCTTGTCCGATATGATATGACAACACGGAAACGCCATCTTAATAGAGCGTTCGTGCTTCATATCTATGCCGGAATTGTTGATAATGTAGATGCAAGTTATAGATTTTCTCTAAAATCCAAACCCTGTCTAATCTTATTTTTGTTGTCTGATATTGGATTATTCACAGCTATAATGGCATACAAGACAGTTCCAGCAAGAAGAAACACTCAGAAAATATTTCACTTGATTTTGCATTTGATTGCTTTGGCTGCTGGCATTGTGGGCATATATGCAGTTTTTAAGTATCACAATGAGACTGGAATTACTGATATATATACTTTACACTCCTGGCTTGGAATCTCTACCATCTCCCTTTTTGGTTTGCAGGTAATTATTACTCCTACTCATTTCTCACGCTTAACAGTAAAATTTAGAGATTATTATTTGTAATAATTTCATGCCAAAATCTTTAAAATTGTATTGTCAGTGGCTTTTCTCCTTCATTTCCTTGTGGTATCCTGGTGCAAAACCATCAACAAGGGATAGGCTTGTTCCATGGCATGCCCTCTTTGGTACGGTTATATTCTTCATGGCTATTTTGAGTGCCGAGACTGGTTTGGTCGAACGATTCATTTTCCTAAGCTTGAGACGGAATCAAGAAGCGCTCATAGTCAACTTTACTGGTCTATTGATACTCCTATTTGCTATATCCGTCGGTTTCACTCTTCTTCTTCAGCGCGCTTATTAATGTATCACATATTCATGTTAAGTCGATCACGATCATCAACCTAGCTAGCTTAGTTCCATGTTAAAAGGATTGTTAACGTTTGGAAAATACTCGTAAAGTAGTATATTTTGAGCTCGTACTCAACTTTGCTGACCTGTTGATACTCCTATTTGCTATTTCGATTGGTTTCATGTCTTCTTCTTCATTGGAAAATACTCCTAAAGTAGCTTAGTTCTGTTTTGAAAGATGTTAATGTTGAAAAATTGCTTGTAATGTAGTAATTTGTATATTGTTACTATTTTATATTAATAAAATAAATTTATTCGTGTATCTTTCTTTGTGCATAAAGGTCCAATCAATCACATTAGGAAAGCAATATATTTTGTACCAACCAATGTATCCCAACATGGCACCAGACATCCTAACATTTAATCAACAGTTAAGGTCATATAAAAAGATAAAATTGCCCACATCTTTAAATGACAATAAAAGACGCAACAAAAAAGAAAAATCACGAGGGATAAGATGGGTTCAAATCTTCGTACCGATTGGTACCATATTCAACTTTGCACAATTGATACAAGTATTCAACTTTGTCCAATTCACATAAAAATTATAAATGTCCCAATGTTTTGAAAGTTGAGACGTGTACCAAAGCACAACAAATACATTTATGTGCCTGCTCAAGTCTCATTCTTAGCAACAAAATTCAGAAAAGCGCAGCAACATTTCTACATAATAGAGCTCTCGACTAACCGATCTCATCTCATATAAAAAAACCTAGCCGTATCTAAGCCAACTCAATTCCAAATATGTCGACTTTGGCTCCACTGAACATGATAGAAAAATGGAACTTTTCAATTCACATCCAATCAAGTACTTTAACGTAGTTATGGGAAACACCAGGTACCCAGGCGGGGATTTTAGGCCTCCACCTACAAGTGGAGAGGTTTAGAAACACAAAGATATGCAAAAGTCAAATCATGTAAATTAAACTAAATAGATGCTATCTAAAACACCGGTGCCAGCAATAACTCCGCCTTCGTCTGAGGAAGACACCTTCGTCCGCATCAAGTAACCACATTCCTCATTTATTATTACCTTTGTCTTGTTCCTGTATGCATATTCAAACACAAAAAAAGACAGAAATTGTTGGAATTAATTGAATTTTAATTGGGTTAAAATCATTAAATGTTGTATTTAATTATGTGGGCATTGCAATTAATTTGAGTGAATTGGAAAAGTCTTCAATATAGGCCCATATGTTGATAAACCCATTTTAAGTGTCTTATATATGGTAAGGAATCCCACATCGAAAGTTTACAAGAAAAAATGTCACAAATCCATTCAATGAGACACTTCAATCTCTATAAATAGAGACCTCCAAATTAGTTTTTTGTACACCAAATCAATTAAAAATTCAATTGATTTCTAAATTCTTCTCTCCATATTCTGTTTCCAAAATTCTTTCATATATATTCGTGGTTATTCCGTTCTAGTACGATCATTTCTTGATTTGACCGACAAGGTTGGTATTGTGTAGTATCAACTTTGGAATAAGCGTTGTATTTTGGGAGATAGACGTCCATAATCCCGTTTACATTTTGTTGGGGGACGAAATCTGTCTTAAAGAGATTTGCTTTGGCATAACTCGCTTCATCTACTGCTTTTCATTTTCTGCTCTTTTTATTTGTTCTTTCGATTGCGATAGTCGAATTTTTGACAACGGTCTTAAGACATATATTTCTTTCTTTCTTCTACTTTTCTCTTATTAATTATTTTCTGTAATTTTGATTTTACAGAAAATGACTAGTACTATTGAAAATAATACTAGTGCTGTGATTGCACCAAATTCTGGTTCTAATCAATTTGTTATGCCACCGGCTTTACAACATGAGAAATTGGAAAAATTCAATGGCACGGATTTCAAGCGTTGGCAACAGAAGATGCTATTCCATTTGACAACATTGAACTTGGTAAAGTTTTTGCGTGAAGAATGTCCCACACAAATATCGGAGAATGCTACTAATAAAAATACTCAGTTAGCCATTGAAGCATGGAAACATGCAGATTTCTTATGTCGAAACTACATTCTCAATAGATTGGATAACACCTTATATAGTGTGTATTGTAACTATAAGACGGCTAAGGAACCGTGGGAATCTCTTGACAAAAAATACAAGACAGAAGATGCCGGAACGAAGAAATTCATTGTCGGTAAATTTCTGGATTTCAAGATGACTGATTCAAAGACGGTAATGTGTCAGGTTCAAGAGATGCAAGTTCTACTTCATGATATTGAAGCTGAAGGCATGACTTTGAGTGAATCTTTCCAGATTGCTACTATGATCGAGAAACTACCTCCACCATATTTCAAAAACTATCTCAAGCATCAATGTAAAGAGATGACGATGGAGGATTTAATTGTTCGATTTCGCATTGAAGAAGACAACCGAACTGCAGAAAAGAAGAATTATGTGCGCAACATGGAAGCAAAGGTTAACATGGTGGAAGATTCGGGGTCTAAGAACAAGAAAATGAAGCGTTCTGGCTCATCCATGGACAAAGAAAAAGTTAACAATGCAAAATGGTTCAAAGGAAACTATTATATTTGTAGGAAGCTGGGACATCGGGCTAAAGACTGTCGAAGCAAAAAGAAGGATACGCTGAAAAAGAAACTGCCCAAGCCAATATAACCGAAGTGGATAATATTTCTATAGATGTTGGAGACATCAACCTATCTGCTGTTGTTTTTGAAGTTAACTTGGTATCTAATGCCAAAGATTGGTGATTGGACACAGGAGCTACTCGTCACATATGTGCAGATAAGAGTCTATTTTCTGAATATAAGACCCTGAATCATAATGAGTGCCTTTACATGGGCAATTCTACAACTTCCAAAATTGAAGGGATTGGAACAATTATTCTAAAATTCACATCGGGGAAGGAACTGACGATGAATGAAGTTGTACATATCCCAGATATCAGAAATAATTTGATTTCAGGAGCTATTCTTAGTAATAAATGATTTAAAATGGTGTTTGAATCTGATAGATTTGTACTTACTAAGGGAGGCATGTATGTTGGGAAGGGTTATTTACTTGATGGTCTATTTAAGGTCAATGCTGTTGTAGTGGACAAAAAATTCACATATTTGTATCCACAAGTTATTAATAAAACTAATAATTCCGTTTACTTGCTTGACTCTTCAGATTTATGGCATAACAAATTAGGACATGTAAATCGTGCTTCCTTAAGAAAACTTGTAGGTTTAGGTCTTATACCTGAACTTGAATATGAAGACAAACATAAATGTGAAATTTGTCTTGAAGCAAAATTTGCTAAAAAAACCTTTTAACTCAATTGAAAGGAGTAGTGAACCGTTATGTTTCATACATAGTGACATTTGTGATCTAAAATTTGTTCAGACTCGAGGTGGTAAAAAATATTTTATCACGTTTATTGATGATCACAGTAGGTATTGCCATGTTTATTTATTAAGTAACAAAGACGATGCATTGAATGCATTTGTTACTTACAAAACGAAGTTGAAAATCAACTTGAAAAAATAATTAAGGTATTAAGATCAGATAGAGGTAGTGAATATGATTTGTCCATGTTTAATGAATTATGTGCTAAGTTTGGTATTATTCACCAAACAACAGCCCCGTATACTCCACAGCAAAATGTGATTGTTGAGAGGAAAAACAGAACTTTAAAATACATGGTTAATGCTATACTTATTAGTTCTGGATTACCACAAAACTTGTGGGGGAAGCAGTGATAATTGCTAACTTTATTCTGAATAGAGTTCATCACAAAAAAATTGGTCCAATACCTTATGACATATAAAAAGGTAGAATGCCTTCTTATAAATACTTAAAAGTGTGGGGGTGCCTAGCTAAAGTGGCTATTCCACCTCACAAAAGGATTAAGTTAGGTCCTAAAACTATTGATTGCACTTTTATTGGATACGCAATAAATAGTAGTACGTACAGATTTCTTATGTATAAATCTGATATAAGTGACATTCATGTCAATACAATTATTGAATCTAGAGATGCTGAATTCTTTGAAAATATGTTCCCTAATAAAAGAGATATTCTTGAGAATACTCAAAAGAGAACACGAGATAATGCTTTTGAAAATAATATAGAACCTGAATCAAGAAGGAGTAAAAGAGCAAAGGTTGCTAAATCCATTGGTCCAGATTTTATATCTTTCGTGATAGAGAAAGAGCCTCAAATATTTAAAGATGATATGACTAGTCCAGAATCTGTATTCTAAAAGAAAGCTATAAATAGTTAAATTGAATCCATTATGAGTAACAATAATTGACAATTGGTTGATCTTCCTAAGGAAACTAAACCAATAGGGTGCAAATGGATCTTTAAAAGAAAGTTAAGTTAAGATCTGATGGTTCAATAGATAAATACAAGGCTCGACTGGTTGTAAAAGGATATCGTCAGAAAGAAGGGATTGATTTCTTTGACACATATTCTCCAGTAACTAGAATTACTTTTATTCGGGTTTTAATTGGTATAGCAGCCTTGTATAATTTACAAATACATCAAATGAATGTTAAGACTGCATTCTTGAATGGTGAATTAAACAAAGAAGTATATATGGAACAGCCGAAGGTTTCATAGTGAAAGGACAAAAGAACAAAGTTTGTAAACTTGTTAAATGCTTATACGGTTTGAAGCAAGCTCCTAAACAATGGCACGAAAAGTTTGACATTATCATGATTAGGAATAGATTCATCATAAATGCATGTGACAAATGCATATATTCGAAAAAATTCGAAAAGGCACACGTACTTGTTTGTTTATATGTTGATGACGTGCTTATATTAGGGACTAATATGGAAGTCATCAATAGAACAAAGAATATACTTACCAATAACTTTGACATGAAAGATATGGGTGAAGCAGATGTGATTCTAGGAATGATGATATATAGAACATCAGATGGAATTTTCTTATCTCAAACCCATTACATTGATAAAATAATTGAGAGGTTTAAGACTCATAATATTAAAGAGACGAGTAACCCATTTCTTCCTCATATAGTTATTCACAAGAATAATGGAAATGGGAAACAACAGTTAGAATATTTTCAAATTATTGGCAATTTAATGTACTTAATGAATTGTACAAGACCTGATATAGCTTACTCGGTAAGTAAACTCAGTCGTTAAACAAGTAACCCAAGTAATCAACATTGGGATGCGTTACTTAGAGTTTTGGGATACTTGAAACGGACCAGAGAGTGTTCATTATGTTATAGAAAATATCCTCCAGTAATTAAAGGATATAGTGATGCCAATTGGATATGACGAGTCTAAGTCTACTAGTGGCTATGTATTTACTCTTGATGGTGGCACTATATCATGGAAATCTTCTAAGCAAATGTGTATAGCTTGATGTACTATGGGATCTGAGTGTATTGCTTTAGAAAAATCGGGAGAAGAAGTAGAATGGCTAAGACATTTCGTAGAAGATATTCCTATATGGTCAAACCCTGTACCAGCTATTTGTACTCATTGCGATAACCAGGCAACAATAGTCAGGGCTAAAAATTTTGTGTATAACGGTAAGTCTAGACATATACGTAGTAGACATAACACCGTTCGACAATTACTCTCAAATGGAACAATATCAATTGATTTTGTTAACTCAAAAGAAAACCTAGCGGATCCGTTTGCTAAATGGTTATCTAGAGAGCGTATAGACTGCACATCGAGAAAAATTGGTTTAAAGCTTAAAACACAACAAGTCATCTTAGTGGAAACCTAACCTAGCAACTGGAGATCCCACGGACTAGGTTCAACAGGAAAACTAATTATGAATGACTCGATAAGAGCACTTAGGAGTTTAACTCCTTCCCATTTCTATGATACAAAAAGTACTGACTATGAAGTTTATTAAGGATAAGTTTTTGCTTTTAATGATGACTATTAAATAGTGCAAGTGATTACAATAGGGTACTATTTATAGAACATCACCTATGTAAGTGCGAACTTGGCCGGTTCTTTGAGAATTTACTTAGGCAAATTCTCTAAAGCACTCGCAGAACCCAAGTAGTTCAGTGCCGAAATAATGAACACAATAGAGAACCAAGTATGATATGAGAGATAATGTGTTTGGTCTATTGTCTGAGCTTGCAATAACGACTCACAATTTAAAACGTTGCGTTCACTGATTAGCCAGTGAGTTCGACAAATTCATACTAAAGAAGGTTCAAAGCGAAAGCTACCTATCTTGATGCGTTATCTTTCAAATAGTACTCTTCTTTTATCTTCCTTGATTTGAGTCGATTTCTTCCATTCATGTGAGGGATTGTTGGAATTAACTGAATTTTAATTGGGTTAAATCATTAAATGTTGTATTTAATGATGTGGGTCATTGCAATTAATTTAAGTGAATTGAAAAAGTCTCCAATATAGGCTCATATGTTGATAAGCCCATTTTAAGCATCTTACATATGGTAAGGAATCCCATATCGAAAGTTTACAAGAAAAAATACTTGTTTATATAGTGAGATGTGTGAATAAGTTATAATTTAATAAGTGACCTACAACTGGCTAACTTCAGCTAGCCACCACTAGAGTGGTGCTCCGCACCACTCGTCCCGCATCTCTCCCTGGTCCCGATCCCAACCCACGCACGTTGCAAAGTTCGCAGTGGGCGCTTTAGAGGCACACTTTGCATTTCGCACGTACGCATCGTCGCAAGGAGTTGGGGAGCCTTATGTTAAGGGATGGAATCCCACATCGAATAAAGATGAAAATATAAACCAATTTATAAGGGTTTGAGCTACTCCTCTTAATAAGGTTGACCTTTTAAGATGGAACCCCAAATCTTAACATGGTATCAGAGCTCGTTAAGCTCCAACGAGCGATTCGATCCGATTAAGACTCAAAAAAATTGAGCACGCGAATTTCAAGATTGGTCTGTTCAAACGAGCCACCATCTTGTCGGGCATGTTAAGGGATGGAATCCCACATCGAATAAAAATGAAAATATAGACCAATTTATAAAGGATTTGACTACTCCTCTTAATAAGGTTGACCAATTTATTAACGCAGGTGTCCTAAGATGAGCTCATCGAGAACAGAAATCTCGTGTGGAACAGAAGGGTAAAAGCTCGTTTGATTTTGATTTTCAGTACGAATACAATCCGTGAAAATTGGTATCAGAGCGAGACCGCTCGAGCATGCGGTGTTGTTATTGGACAATATCGTGTGTTCTTGCGGAGAAAAGATTTTGGGCCACGGATCGTGTCAGCAAGCTGGCGGGATATGACGAAGGAAGCTGTGGGGAAGAAGGATGAAAAGGGTAGCGTTGCGCAATTGCCTAGGTGCCTTTCAAAGGAGTTTTCGAGGAGCGCACCGTGCAAGGCACAATTCGACTTGCGTTGAGGCGCTGCGGTTTGGAGGCTGTCCACCCGAAAAACCAATGTTCAGAGGGGCCGAGGGTGAAGGTTGGTGTCGAAGGCGGTAAGTACGAGTTACTGTAGGTTTGGAGGCATGTCCATATGGTGTGGTGCCGTTGTTATCCTTGTAACGAGACGAATGCGTGTTGATGCGAAACTCACTTGTCGCTACGATGACGTAAGCGAATTCAAATGAGGAAGAATGTCACGCAGTGAGAATGCTTAGCTCCCCATTCGGCACGGCAAACACGCTAACAGCTAGGCGAGACCTATCTTACCAACAGTGTACTAATGATATACGATCATATGCAGGTATTCTCCCTTAACATCCTACTCATAGCATGCATGTATGTCAGTTGTTCGGGCTTGCCGACCTAAGAATGAGGGGAGGGCATCCTTGAGGCGTTGAACCTCGGGAGCCAAACCTACGATCCGTGAAAGTTGGTATCAGAGCTCAAAGAGAACAGAAATCCCGTGTGGAATAGAGTTTTCGAAAAATGGACTTATGGTTCGATGACATGGCAACGGGAGGCTCGATGAGTTGGCATACTAGGTGGCACACACGTAACAGGTTGCGTCACTTTGTCCTGCATGGCAGTTGGTTCAGTTGGACGTACGCGTGGCATCTGCATGACTTGTGACTGTTCAGAAATTGGTGAATAGACATAATGAATGGTTTAATCTGGTCCGTCAGATCATGAAATAGTGCGATCCAATGGCTAAGACGAATCAGACCAAGTGGTGCACCAGTTCATGAAATATCACACATCCATTCAATGGACACTTCAATCTCTATAAATAGAGACCTCCAAATTCGTTTTTTGTACACCAAATCAATCAAATTCTATTGATTTATAAATTCTCTCTCTCTCTCCAAATTCTGTTCTTCATATATATTCCGTTCGAGNAGATATGCAAAAGGCAAATCATGTAAATTAAACTAAATAGATGCTATCTAAAACACCGAAGCCAGCAACAACTCCGCCTTCATTTGAGGAAGACACCTTCGTCCGCAACAAGTAACCACATTCCTCATTTATTATCACCTTCGTCTTGTTCCTGTATGTATATCGAAATACAGTAAAAAAAAAGACGACAAACACAAAAGATAGAAATAACCATATTTGTCCATCATAATGACATGGCTGGAGTTACAAGCGATGTGCAAACATCATTGCAAATGGGGGTTACCTTAAATATGCTGCATATACGCCAAGTTCTGATATGACATGATCTTTTCGAGAAATGCCTTGTCGCATTAGAATCGCAGGAGAAAGAATAGGAAAAATTCTCTGCATAAGAATGTAAGCTGCATTTTCGTCCGAGCCTTCCTTTGCTATTCTAAGTAGGGTTTCTCTCACATCATCACCATAGATATTGTTCCCTGAAGTGAGATAGGTAAGAACAAACATTCAATAATAATTTTAGCAATAATCTAGACTCGTAGTAACTATATGATGTCAGACCTCCTCCTTCTCTTTGGGGCTTCATCACATATAATCCGGGTTTCTCAAGAGCATCATTAATGATGTTGGAGTCCTCCAAACTCCATAATCCAGCAAAGCATTTTCGTACTTTGACAATATCATCTTTGTTTTCAAGAAATCTGCTCACAAAACCAAGGAAAATTTATCCAAGCAGTTGAAGGTATAGACACAGCTAGATTTTCAATACATTTATTAAAAGAAAAAACTATTGAGCAAGTTATTTCTATTATTTCAAGCGCACTTATTGGTGGGACAAGGATTCATAAACTTGACTTTCAACCATATTGAAGGAACACCACCTTTTATGAGATTTTATTGAAAGTCAATATTCACCTTTACCGCAAAACATAAAACCAACATCCACATTATGGTACAATTAAGCACAAGAAGTTGAACTTAATCTGCCTTCAAGGAAGAGTCTTATAAGTTACCTTTCAAGTACATTGGGTTTGGCAAGCTCTTGTTGAATCTTCTTGGTGCCAGCTAAATGATACGCAATTGAAGGGCACTTTATTGCCGATGACTGCTCCATCAGTAGCCTAGCTCTCCATTCCTACAAGAACAATATGATATACGGACAAATAATCATCGGGCCTAGCAAAGGCAGAGAGAAACTTGGATCCAAATTTCACCACATGCTGAAATTTTAATATTAAAAAAAAAGTAAGAACGAATGAAGATGAGTTACACGAAGTTCCTGTTGTCTAACAAAATATTGTGCAAGTCCATAGGAAGATTTCATTTTTGACTGCGAGATACACAGTCTATAGAAAACTTAGATACTGCATTTGATTCCCAAATAAGAACCCAAACCTTTACTTATGCTTCAAAATTCTATATATGTAAAGCTCTTCATTCATTAAATATGAAAGCACCAAAGACAAGTCTTGGTGCTGGAGCCACCTACTTAGGTATTAGAGGCTATGGTTCTCAGCTCCCACCCTAAGATGGCAAGAGAAGGCAAGATTTGTCAAGCAAAAAATTGCTTGCTTTGTGATTGATAATTGAAAAACTAAACAAGAAAAATGAAAATGAATGGAATGACCAAAAAAACAAGCAGTTCTTTCAGAGTGCATTTTCCCTAGAAAAAGACATTTAAACTTGAAAGTAGTGTACTGTCTTTTCGACATGTAGTTAATCCATTAGCTCAAATTATGCAATTGAATCCTACTTGTAAAAATTATTCTTTCATGAACTCAAATCCAGTTAACATTCTACTTCCAAAACCATGTCAGAAACCTGTAGACTTTATCCTCAGTACTATCCAAATCTATCCATATCAATCTCATATACATATATATAAACAGTTCCTGGACAATAAAAGAATGAAGAAGAACATTTCTACAACAAATGAAGTTAAATTCTTTCCAACAATAATAAGCACTGCGTTCAGCTTAAATATCATCTCTGCTCAAAATCTTACAATAAGAATAACATGAAAGATATTCCACATGAAATACAAACAACTGTTGTACTAGAAAATTTGTAAGAAATAAACAACAATCTACTGTCAGAAGTACCAACCATCGAAACTGTAATTCTCAAATGCATTTGTATACCTTAATATATTGTCAGGTTGGATACTCTGAAAGCTGGCCCCATGGACAAACCTAATAGCTTAAAGGGAAGAGAGAGGACGATTTCTGATTATCTAGCAGTGTGCTTTTCTTTTGTTTTTGTTTTTGTTTCTGGTTGCATGTTGTGTGTTTACATGGCACAGTAAAAATGGAAAGAACAAAAAGTATAGTCAGACATTAACCAAACATTGGGTGGCGAATTTTGGCCCCCGAATTTCTGTCTAGAATGACCCTGTGTAAAAGGGAAAACACAGAATATACAAATTGGGGTTTGGCACTTTGGGGATCCATTCTCACAACTTCTTGGGACAGCTGCTAAAGAAATAATACGACCATAGTATAACATAAACTATTAGCTTGTGCAATTAAAGATGATAGATGCCTCTTGCAACAGAAAGATGAGTACACTGTGTGCATACAAATCAGGCACATGTATTCACTGATTCTAATGAATAATCACATTGAGAACCACAGATATACTCACTGATTCTGAAGGATAATCTCTTGGTCCATACCCAGCTCTAAAATATACTACTGCAACTACTTCACCATCCCTGCAATTATAAAGCTCCTAAAGATTAAAGCAGAAAGATTACACTCTAATTCTGTTAATTCAGGTGATCAAAGTTGTACTTCAGTTCCATTAGATACATACACAACAAGTGTTCCATCTGGTAGAAGCTCCCCAAGAGCATCAATTTCTGCCAAAGTCTTCTTAATACTTGTAACTTGATATGTTCTATTAGGGTAAGAAAATACATCCAGAAGAAATTTTGCAACAAACACACAAGAAAGATAATAGTTCTAAATAATTCTACTCTGTTTACCTTGAAACATTAATAACTAAGTACGAAAAAATGTACAATGAGAAGCATTTTACATGACTCAAAAGGGATATCTTTCCTTCAACGTTGTACAAAGCCAGTGTTGATCATACATATTTCGTTCTTCAGTTTGCACCACAACCATAACTACTGCCCTGCATTGGATGTTTAAGTTCATAACAATTCAATGAGCTAACAGTTACAGATTCAGAATTAATACAATTCATTAAATAAACCGAACCTTGGGTTATTATATTCACTCCACGCTTTAGACAATGCTTCAGCAAACTGAGTAAAAGCATTGTTTTGTGGAATCCTTTCAGGATTTAGTGCAAGGTATTGTTTATATTGATGAAGTAAGCTCCTGAAAAATGAAGCTATCAATCCTCTACAACCATAATTTTAGTCGCGAACTTCTGTTGGGAATGCTTGAGCAAAAAACAGAGATCACATACAGTAATTATAACTATATTTAACAGTGCAATATCTCGAAAATCTTCAAAAATTGAAAGAACGGCTCAAGGGACTTGGAAAGAAGAGTGTTCAAATTTTCAGAATGTAGTTTCTAAAGGGATTTTCCAATTTGGCAACAGGTATTTATGATTCAATGCCAAAAAAATTCAGTTATTTGTTCATGATGTATAATTTAGATAATTTTCTCTTTCCCTCCTGAAAAGTAGAGAGAATTCTAGTCCATTAAACCAGTGAAAATAGATTCAGTTGTAAGCATGACCTAACAAGGACTAGAACAACTTAAAAACTCGAGCAAACATTTAAAATAACAGGATAAGAAATAAAAATACAAACGTTCTAATAAATATAATAGTGGGAATCTGCTTAGAAATCAATATTAAACCGATGTACAAAAAGAAAAAGTATATTTACTGAGATAACCTGTGAAGCTCACTAACAAGACAGCCCAGTGCGAAAGATGATGATGAAATTGTGTTGAGCTCTATTTGGAGAAGTGATTTAGTTTGTTCATCCAGCATATAGTCTGAACGATGTAGTCCTAGACGTATTTCCTAGGTTAAAGGTATATAAAAATCAGGGTAATCTTCAGCACGTAATAACATAATCCACTACCATGTATAGTTTGTACAATTTGAAATTAATAACAGAAGTGAATAAGCAAGACCTTTCAAAATCATGACAATGTAAAAATTAAGTGAAAAATCCAAATAGCACTTGACATTGAACATAAATGTTGCATTCTGGGATGCTCGGACTTGGCATTTTGGCTGGTATACCCATGTCGACACGATATGAGTATGTGTATGAAATATGGGGTAGATCCTTCAATTTTCAGGCGGCTATAGCATTTGTAATTAATTATGTCATTTCTAACTTTTACTTTAATGTTATACTTTTATCATGTAAATTTATGTGTTTTTGGCGTTTTAAAATTTTTGTACAAGTTTCTAGTTATTTTAATTGACATATTCTATCTTTTAACAATTTTGCATTTAATTATTATTTAACTTTTTACATGTGAATTTTTGGAAAAATAAAAACTGAAGTGTAAAAGACGTACTCACATACCCGTGTTCAAAATTTGGACTTTTTTATCTATATCCCCTTATCCTACATTTTAGAAAATAAAAAATTTGATACTTAAATATGTACCCATATCTGAGTCCGAGGATCATAGGTTGCATAAGTATTAGAACCATTCACTGTTAGATTTTATATTGGGCCAATTTTATGTCTTTAGTACGAAGTGAAGAACCATCCAATAGACTGTTAGCTTTTATATTAGGTCAATTTTATGTCTTTAGTACGAAGTGAAGAATCTGTTGGTACTAGCAGTGTATGAGGGCTATGCTAAAGAATTCTAAAGGAAAATTATAAGAAAAAGAATACTGAAAAAACCTTGAAAGAAAAATAAAAATGGGTGACCTTGATTGCCTAAAAGGTCCGGCAGTTCTACTGTGGACATGTGATTTTATAACATGAGAGTAAGTAATCCGATAACCACTAAGGCGATTCAATTAGCTTAATTGAGGTCCACCACAATTTCAAGTATTTCACATATCAATTTTTGTAGCAAAGAGATTCTTTATGACAGTTGCTGTCGAGCAGGGGAAGACAATTTGCCCTCACAATCAAATAAACCAAAAATAACTACAAAGTGTAAAGGCTGTATCTATGTATTCAGTAGTGAAGTGCATCTCTGCAGAGAGTTCAAAATCTCAGCACTCTTTATTCATATGGCTGGTCTCTTCAGGACGTTCTCATTTAATTAAATCTGAGGGTTATGTTACCGCACAGGATCCCCACAGTAATTCCGTTGTGCTCCCTGATGCACCTTCGGCACTGTCCCTGTCTCTTTAAGAGGGGAGGCAGGCTGGTCGGGGGTAGGGGAGAGGGTTGGACGGAATTTTAAGTAATGAAAAAAATTGTTTTCACTTATTTTTTGATGGAGTTTTTCGTTTTGCATTTTTCTTTTGATTATCTGAACGTATTTTGCTTCCAATATGCCTGTTTTGAACAAAAAGTCCAAAAAGAACTCTTTACTATGCAAAATTTAGACCAGCAATGAAGGTGCAATTCTTTGGTTTTAGGGAAATGGAAATTTATTTTCTCATGGCAATGAAGGTTGTTCAATTTTTGGCTTTTTGACAATTACGGCCAGAAGATCAAAAGGAAAAGAAGAGGGAGGACAAAGAATACACACTCTGATACCATGTGAGAAAAATGGGTTGTTCTGTCTTATTTTGTATAGCATGTATAGTATTTGTATAGAACTCCTACAAGAAAGAAAAGGTAACTTCATAATAGTATGCTCATACTAATTACATGCAAACTCATACACAATATGTACAAAGATAAATTTAGATTTCCTAAGAATGAGGATTCAATTATAAATTTGTTTCCTCTTTTGGAAGGTTCTGATCTCTTGATAATTGACTTGCTACATGAATTGCGTGTTAAGGTTTGTGGTTCCATCTTAAAAGATCAACCTTATTTAGAGGAGTAATCAAAACTCTTATAAATTGTTTATGTTTTCATCTTTATTCGATGTGAGATCATATCCCTTGACATTGCGAGCCAGATAAGAACCATCCGAAATGAACAATCATGAAAACAAAATAAACAAGCATAAATGTAATGAACTGGCTTGAAAGAAATAATGCGGTCCAACATACGGCCAAGTGAAGGAAAGACCAAGTGACTTACAACATTTAAGGAATATAGGCACTATATATAGCTTTATTGACATGATAAGTTTCTATTATATTGTGAGAAACAAATTACGTGCAATCTCCAAACACGACATGGACAAGCCAACTGAATATATATTGAAATATACCTCTATTTTCTTGGCATCTAACATCTTGGAATGAATTTCCAAAAGTCTGTATGTAAAAGCATCCACATTCTTGGTTCTTCAAAAGAAAGGTGAAAAGTTGAATTAAGACAATGCTGGGAAAAATACACTCATCTAGATTATTTGAGACTGGATAAAAGTAAGGAGAGAAAAAAAGTTCAGTAGTTAATTCCAGGGACAACACAAGTTAAACAACATTGGCAGCCATCTGTAGTTTCTTTGAATAATACTACATGTACATTATGGATCACATAATGGTGTCCATAATGTACATGTGGCGCCCCTCTATTGGGGGGAGCGCCTCCCAGTTTCTTTTACCAAAAATGGAAAAAAAAGGTTCAAAAAAGATGATGGTGTACCAC
This sequence comes from Fraxinus ornus, assembly GCA_903798235.1. Classification (NCBI taxonomy): domain Eukaryota; kingdom Viridiplantae; phylum Streptophyta; class Magnoliopsida; order Lamiales; family Oleaceae; genus Fraxinus; species Fraxinus ornus. The sequence continues at coordinate 2,409 of CAIGRF010366707.1, read as the reverse complement.
ATCATACAAGTTTGGTGTCAATAAATGTGATCAGGTTGTTCTCGTTCACATGTGCAGTGTTTTAGTAAGTAGGAGTACGAGTAGTTTTACCTGGATAGCGAGTCCTGTAGGAATTTTCCATCCAAACTCACGCGATCCACAAGTTCATTGAAAATGGGAGCTATTTGGCAAGCTTGTTTCCAATGACTTTCAGGAAACGGCATAGGTAACAAAGAAAATGGGGCATGAACCATGCCCACACCAGGCACTCTTCCTGATATCTGCAAGTTTCAAACGCTGGAAACTAAACTACTAACATGCTATTAATTCAATGCATCACATTACATCAAAAGATTTTCCTTTTTGACCGGTTTAGCTAAAAGGAGTTTCAACTTTAAATCATATGTTTATAACATTTAGTTTGAAAATTCGTCACTGCTATCCTATGAAACAAATCAATTTCGAATCATCGATCAAACTTCTGAAACAAAAAGAATATGATCAAATCCGTGCTTTACCATTCAGTTCTCAAATTCACCATCTTTTTTTGAGTAAAATTGACCAAAATAGTAGAAACTGTAAATCATACAAAATAGTAGAAACTGTAAATCAAAACAAGAACAATGTAACAGAGAAAAATGAACGTTTTTCAATTACATAAAAGAAGGAGATGAAATAAAGAAACTTTCGATTTCAATTGAGTTAATTTCATTAATGGCCTGATGAAACAAATTAAATTTCAGAAGTCAGTAATCGACCTGTGAATTCCTGTCTCCAACAAGAAGGCCATGAAGGGAACTCCATACGAGGGCATCATATTCCATTTTCTGAAGCAATTGTGGGTCAATTTTGTGAGGATCAAAGATAAGACTCACAGAATTTCCTTGATGGGTCTCCATTTCTTCAACTCTGCTGCATTTCGAAGCCTGAGACATGGAGAAATTGGCTGGTTTTGGAAGATGGGTTTGCAAGGATTTAGTAAAGGGACTGAAAAGGAAAGAGTTGCTACGCGAAGGAATGGTGCTGGGGGTGGGAAGAAAGCAGTGTGTGTACAGGCCAACACCCATTTTGACCTTGTTTTGACGACTGCATGGATGTCCATTCTTTATGGTTTTGCAAGGAACAAGATGGGTCTACAGAAATTGTGATGGAAACTGTAATGGATGGATGGTCCCATCCATTTCTCAACTACTTTCTCTATTCACATATTTTTCAAATATAAATTAACTCAAAAGAATAAAATAAAATAACATAATAGTTCGTAACACGTGTTATCCATGTCGCCTTTATTCCTCGACTGGTTAAACTAAGGGTGTGTTTGAACCACATTATTTTAGAAGAATATATTATAGAATAATAGATTGATGGAGAATTTGTGGTTGGAAAAAAATGAAAAATTATTGATATGGATGAAAAAATTGAACTGACATTTTGTAAAATTACTAATTAAAAGTTGATTGGATGAAAAAATAATAATAGAGTGTTATGTGACATTATGTAAATCTTGATATGCATGAAAATAAGACATTTTGACAATCATTTTTATAATTTTTTTTCAAATTCATTTTTAACCACGCATTCTACAATAAAATTTTTTTACACGTAAACCTAAAATTTTTTCATACTTTATCCATGTTTGACTCTCTTTATTTCTCATACTCATTTTCAATCATATGTTCACATAATAAAATATTTTGCTCGTATATCTAAAATTTTCCGTACCTTTTAACTACACGTCTTCCAAAAAAAATTCATTATTCAAAACATCATTTTTCTCAAAAAAAGAAATTTTAATAATAGCCATCAATGATCAAATAGAGACCTTTTAACTACATATTTTTCAAAAAATCACTATTTTAAAACTCATTTTCCAAAATATATATATACATATATCAAACAAAACATTTGAAAGTATTCAGATGTAGGTTGCTAAATCTAGTATGTACTAATAATTTTGTTGTGATGCAAGCACAAATTGCCTTAAAGAAGGGTTGACGAAGTCATTCAATTGAAATCAGTCTTATTCAATCTGATTTTAAATTCAAAGTCGTTTTCGATCGTGCTTAAAATTCAATTAAAATTGAAAATATGATCGTTATTAGGTCTTACTCATCTAATAAAAGTTAAAAATAACGGCTAATTTTTCAATTTTAATCTGATTTTAATTTCTACCGAACACGCCCTTAGTGCACGATTTGGTACAAAATAAACTTCGACCACCAATGTATATTCAACCCAAATTATTAATTAAGAGTGTGTTTGAGTTACATTATTTTAAAAGAATGTATTCTGAAATAATATATTGATGAAGAATGTGTGGTTGAAAAAGAAGGAAAAGTTATTGATGTGATGAAAAATATTATTTTATTGAAAAATGTGTGGTTGAAAATGAATAGAATAATGAAAATGAAAATTTTAATGTGTACCAAA